>JASDQU011245901.1:17479-31635 GCA_032191745.1 Picea mariana | reverse complement strand
AATTCCCCATACCCAACAAATGATTTTGTTTATATAGAAAACATATAGACATTCATGCATAACTAGGATAGTCATCAAAACATATGAACATATAAACATTGAAGCATAATGTTGTAATTCATATAAACAATGCTTCATACTAGAAACATCAATAAACATCCAAATACAAGTCATGAATTTATACATCTAATTTTTCTTTGATTTATGTTTTTTTACATTAATAAAATTGACAATTGGGGTATCATAATCATCCTTTGACATTGTATTTCTTATGCCATGTCCTTCTATTGTTTGTGTTTCCATGAACTCATGTACCATACTTATGGTACGTCGCTAAGAAGGGCGTTGAGGCATCTATGCAGGGGCGTGAACTGCAACAACGAAAATGATCATATCGATATGTTGAAATATAATTGAAATAACCAATTCATTATTTTGATTAACATTACACTATTGCTCTTTACCTGTCTGTGTAGATGTGACAGTTGTTGTGTTAATTTCTTGTCCACTTATTTCCTCTTGCAGTTCACCCTCCTGAGCTACATGATCTTCCATTTAAAGAAGATAATATATAAGTATAAGTCATGAAATAAATATCTACAATCACAATAAATATTTATAATTCTAAAGCATACATACCGGAATGGGTACTCTGCTCCCCACTATCATTGGACATGTGCACCCTTGTATGACGTGGTGTCTGCTGAATACCACTAGATTCACTGTTGTGGTTGCACTGTTGCTTGAAAACAAACATAAATACTTAGTTAAGGGTGATATAATAAAATATGAATAGACTTTACAAGCATGCTACTGTGGTTTCCTTATCCATTTTATTTACCTGCATGGCTGGGGAGATTGGAGTCTGCCCCAAGATTTTCCTATAGTCAATCACACTTTTAAAACCATGCTTGTAACCAAGCTTTAGGTCCTCCTCAGTGGCAGCAGTGTCGAACATATTTAACTGCAATGCATAACACCATTAAAATTACCAATAACAAAAACAGATATGTGTTCGCTACTGTTAAATAAATATTAACCACAATTAATCATTTAATTCTTATGATTCAGGCTTTTAGTTTTCCATATCCACCCTGGCATAGTTTATGTTGCCCATGCTTTTCCATTCTAACCTTGGTTGCTTTCGAGGTGTCAGGTAACCTATATACCTGCTAAAATGAATAAAAATGAATCAATTAATTAACAAATACCTGCAATCTTTTGAATCTTGATCGGAACACATGCATCATCCACCAGAAACGTGAGATCTAGTGATCCGGTGATTTTAATTCGTTCTGCTCCATGCGGAATAGCTTCCTCTCCATCTACAGTGTGTTCCTCTCCAGACTCATGTGGAGTCTCAGGCTTCGGCTCATCATGCTCTAGTGTGTCATGCCGGTCAACATCATTGTGCTCATCAATGGATTCGAGGGGAACCTCAGGAGTGTCAAAAATCCTCACTTGTGCTTTTTTATGTCGACTTTTTGGTTGGATTGGACCATCACTTCTACCTATAGCAGTTGCAGGATCAGCATATTCCCGGGCCACAGGGTTTAAAAACTCCTACAAACGAAAAACTTTACTTTATCAGATCATATAGAAAATATAAAACAAAAAAATGGATATGAAATTGTCATAGCTAATAAAAATATGTGAAGATGCAACTTACCCCAAAATTAGTTATTAGATTTTGTAGCTCTGCAATTCTTGCCCTTTCCTCTTGTGTCAGGGGTATTTTGCGAAACAAACCTAGATATTATATGTTTGCCTTCTTCAAGGCCTTCGCAACAGTTGCTATTGGGTCAATGGAATAAAATATTTCATCCTCATCAAGATCCTCAGTGGGTGCCCTCCCACATTGACCATGCCACAATACATTGATGAATAAAATTAATGACATGAACTTTAACATTTGAAAAATTTAGTTATTGTAGTCATAAGTTATTACTGTATTTAACATTTACCTGCTGAGGCACAGCGGGTGCCTTTCCATGGTCACCCTAGACAGATGTAGCAGGTGATTTTCCACGATCACCCTGGACATAAGTTGACACAATAAATCAATCAACAAAAGTTATGAAATTCACCTATAACATTAAGAAAATGAAATATTGCAGTAATATCATAAAATAAATAATGAAATTTCAGAAATTTAGTTGTTGTAATTAGAAGTTGTTACTATATTTAACATTTACCTGTCGAGGCACAACGAGTGCATCTCCACGGTCACCCTGGACAGATGTAGCGAGTGATTTTACACAGTCACCCTGGACATATGTAGCAGGTGATTTTCCACGGTCACCCTAGATAGAAGTTGACACAATAAATCAATCATCAAAAGTTATGAAATTCACCTGTAACATTTAAAAAATGAAATATTGCAGTAATATCAGAAAAAAAAAAATGAAATTTCAAAAATTTAGTTGTTGTAGTCATAAATTGTTACTATATTTAACATTTACCTGCTGAGGCATAGCGGGTGCATTTCCACAGTCACCCTGGACAGATGTAGCGGGTGATGTTATGAGGAAAATCTCTCTATGGCTACGGTGAACCACAACAGACGGAAATGACTACAGAAATCAACTATGTCCCAACAATATGCTATATAAACCAATGTGCAAGGGAGATAAGAAAGAGGCCTACCTCGTCCAGATGTTCAATGATGTCCATTGTTGAGCACTTTGACCCAAAGCTATATATACCTACAACAAGTTATCAACAAACAAGCAAAAACAAGCATATGGTGGCAATATAAAAGGTTAGCACATTAGATAGCATAATCCATCAATATACATAACAAATATGCCCATGGATAATAACAGATATATTTGCAAGATATCAATTGGACGGGAAAGGAGTATTTCTATTAATAAATGATCAACGGAAGTGAAAATATTATAGACTTCCATGTCCGCACAATTCGGAACTGAGAAACTAAGTTCCTTCCAGTTGGGCCTCCACCAAAGGCAAGCTCATAGAAGGGATACAATGAGGTTCTCCATCAATAAGGGAAGAGCTTGGGGGTTGAACATTGTGTTCAGACTTAAAGGACAAATGGATGTAGACTCAATATGAAGTAAATAATTTCTCCAGAGTAACTTTTCTCTCAAAGGTGAATTCTTTCTCCACCTTTCCATAGCTCGGAATTGACCCACTTATAGCCTTCAAAATGGAACTGAAGGGCCGAGTCGGAATGTTTCCAGTATATGGAAGGCCAAGGATCGGAGATCTTCTATAGTGACATGGAAACCCGACATTTAATTTTGATTTTCTAGCACAAATCCCAATGTACACAGGTTGTAGTGGATCGGCCTGCATATATGCTTGTTGTATAGTGTGCAAGATGCGTACAAGTGGAAAAAATTGTATTTTTGTCTTTGGATTCTAGTAACAGGGAAGAAAAGTCTGCATAGGGAAATGGAATAAGGCCCTCTCTAGAAGATTGCATACGGTGAGGAAAATCTTGCTCTAACAGATGCCCCCTAATGTGTGAGGTCAGAGGAGTATCTACGATGGCCGAAATACATTATAAATAAACCAGAAGTGGAGTGGTAGAGAACCAGCTGGATGAACTCAGTTGCTCATTACATTCTGCACTAACTTTGCATACATGGGTGTCAAAAATTACACTGCAGATCCATGTGAAAATATACCAAACAAGTGTTTGTGGACATGAATAGGGAAACACAAATGTGGTTACATGCCAATAGTTGTCATAGTCACGAACAAGGCCCAATAGAACTAGTCTCAAAACCAATCTGAAGATATCTATATACCGTGGAGTACAATCTGATCTCCCATGATCACTGAAGTCATATAGGTACTAGTCCAATGAAAAGGAAGCAGCAGCTCAGGAAAGATGCAGCCATGTAGTGATGTCTTCAAGTCTTCTACACAATCCGCCAAAGGTGCAAGTCTACATCATGTGAATAAAGGATTTGAGGTAGAACATAATGAGACATCATTTGATTACTGGTCTTTGAGGTATACCGTTAACAAACGCGATACAACCTATCTATAATTAAAGTAGGTATCAAGGCACAAAGTACATTCTTACAAGTGTGAATAAAGGAGTCGGTGTCGAACACATGAAGAATCCTTCGATCAGGAGACATTGATGTATTCCCAACTGTCAATGGCAAGCAAGCCTACCACTGATGACTACAAGCCTCAGGGTACTCATAATACTCTATGTCTTGTTTCCAGAATAAATGGGTTGAAGTTGATGGAAAGAGACTCTTTGAAAGGAGATCATTAAGGCATCTCTCATCAGTCAGCACAAGGTACAAAGCAAGAGCTTCATGATTTGGTGGAAATCGGATGAAGAACATGTTCACGAACCAACGACCCTGTTCGTCTTTCACGTGTGCCAAGTCCAAACGGTACACAAAAAAGGCCCTTTGAATAGAAGCCAATGATGAAAATTGTTGACAAAGGTGAGAAAACCACCAATAAGGCTAATGGCATCCAAGACACTGCACGAATCCCAATGTGCAAATAGATGTCTTGCCATCAAACACAAGAGAAACCACCCAGTCAACAACCAATGATGAAATGTCGACTGTTGGGTTCAAGGTTACCTACCAATGATGAAAGTAGGGTCAGGGTGCATGATAGGACTACAACATCATGTGATTCTGACACAAACTGAGGGTATGGCCGACATGCAAAGTCAAGAGTTCTGAGGAGTGGCCAACACATGTTGATAGACTTCCTTTGAACAAGAGCATGAGACATGTGGAGGACTCCGGCAGCATAGACCTGATGATAAAACCATGAGATGCAGGAGGCATCAATAACATTCTCTATAGGGACTGGAAGAGTAACTAGTTGGTAGAGAAGACTTAGTAACGAGCTCATCTTCCTAAGGCCATGCTAATCCCAAAATTATGATGATGAATGGACTCAAATAATTTTGTGCTCTGTTCAAAGGTGACACGATTGTTGTCGATGCAGGATAATACTCCCTTCTCGCTCGTCTTTTTTTGTTTTTTCATAGAAAAATGAATGCTTTGATACAGAGGAGGAAATGAGTGTCGCAAGTAAGAAAAACTAGTTCCAGCAGTGGAACATACCTATGCTCAATGCAGGGAAGTGCATGCAGGAGATGGACACTCGGGGGAATATTCCCTCTTAGGTATAGGGTGTCAAATTGTGAAGGATATAAAGAAGGCTCTGCTTGGTTGAGGATGCAAAACTGTTGAGGCAAACAATTTATAACGCAAAGCGAGAACCGGTTATACGCTCAATACTAGAAGCAATTGCATGAGATGCAATCACAACTTAACGCAAAAAAATGTCTTTTTTTATGTCTTTTAGTCTACTTGGTGTGAAAAAGGGATAAACTTGTGTGTCCCAAATAGACGTCTTTTCAAAACCAATTTTACGAGTGTGAAAGAGACAAGTTCACTCAACAATCTTTTCTCTTTTTGATAATGAGTCAAAAAAGAGCTTAACTAAGACTCACGACCTTTCAAATCCAATTTAACGAGTGTGAAAGGGACAACTCACTCGGCAATCTTTTCACTTTTTAGACGAGTCGGAAAAGAGATTAAATCAGACTCGTGGATGTTGTTCTAAGCAGCATGTAATGGGGGAGGCCAAGGCTCCCGTGCGGGACTTCTGTGAAAGGTAATCAACTTACGAAGAGCTGACACGGGCTTGGGAAAACCCAAATCTTTCCAAGTCGAGGAGGATAAAATACTTGCAGAGGTTACCTTATCTACATTGTATCAAATAATGCCCCTTATTTGGAAGGGTGCAGAAGAAGGAATTTGAGGCTCTACAAGAATATTCCCATCAAAGGAAACCACCCTAGGACTTGGAGGGAGCATACTAGGAGAGAGTGGAATGCTCCCTAGTGAAGAAGGAGCATTATCAGGAATGTTGACAACATGATATAGGAGGTATATGACTAGAACTAGAAGAGCGGAATCGACCGAAAATTGCATCAGCGCGACCACTTATTTAACCATTGGTTGAATAGGATACGAGACGACGAGGTCAAGAGATGCATCACCTCCAAAAATAGGGGTGGTGTCAGTCAAATATTGCATCAACACGACAGTTGGTTGAACAAGATGCAAGACAACAAGGTCAAGAGAAGCATCATCCCCTACAGGAAGAGGAGTGTCAGTCGAAGATTGCATCAACATGACCGATGTATCAACCATTGGTTGGATAGGATGTGTGATAACAGGGACCAGATACACATCGCCCTAAAAAATGGGAGTGTGGTCAGGTGATGATTGCATCGGCATGACTTCCATGTCAATCAATGGAGAAATAGGGTGTGGGGAAACTACAGACACCTCAAAATCCGAAGGGTCCTCAAGTGAGAACCATGATTCTGGTATCCTGCCAGTAGCAAGACACAAACGAGTAAGGTGACTTCCATCACAAGTCCTACAAAGGAATCTAGCCTTACGTTTGACACGTCTAGGCTTCTCAATCGTATGAATTCCCCCAACATGACTTGCATTAGCTGGTGACAAATTTCCAACATGACTAGCAGAGTTTGGTGATGTATGTACAATGTGAATAGCAGTGACGAGACTTGTGCCCCCAACATGACTTGCAGCGGCTAGTTGTTGGTCTTCAACATGACTTGCAGAGGTCGTCAACCAATCTCCAATGTGACTAGCAGAGGTTGGTGATAAAATTTCAGTATGACCTACAGTGACTGGACTTGTGGTGGTGGTGGGTTGTGGCATTTCAGACCAAGGTCCAAGGAAAGATTGGTTTTGAGAAATTGCAGGCCAGAAAGGATCCTGGTTTACACCCTGTCCCTGTCCAGAAGGATAGTATTCTCCTCCATATTGATTCATAAAGGGTTGTAAGGGAATCGACATTGAAGTAGATGTCTGCAAAGAGACAAAAGCATGATAAGGATTATTCAAGTGAGGATACATGTTGCCTCCAGATGAAGGAAATTCCTGAAGGGTGTTGCCCATACTATCAAAAGAACTTCTCCGGGATGGAACACTAGAGGACAGATGGAGGTCAGCCATGGGAAAAGTGTTTGTAGGAACCGACATGGTTGAAGAAGGATAAGTGGACAGAGTGTAATAAGTAGAATGATTGCCTATTTGGGCACTTGCTTCTCTCAAAGTGGATTCATAGGAAGGAAAATTCCAACCTCCTACCGTAAGAGGTGTTTGAGGGATATGACTCCCACCAAACAGAGAGGGATAATAAGGAGGCATCATGCCCCCAGACCCAAAACCTAGATTCGCATAAGGAGGTGAGACAGACGATGGAAAGTGCGAAGACATGTCTGGCATACCATGAGAAAAATGATTAAAGACCCAAGCCACTGACTGAGTATCATAATTTTGCACACCATTATGAAAAGCGGAAGGATTCGTCCCCATGAAATGAGAGGGCATCATGGGGTGGGTAGCGGTAAACAAGGGAGCAAAAGGGACTCCACTATCCATGATAACGACAACTCAGTATAGACCCCTAAGGTCAACTAATAATCAAAGAGAAAACCAAAAGTCAAATGGCCAATATGCATGCAAACAGGGTAAAGTGGTTGAGTGGCCTCCCTCCCTAAAGAAGGTATGTCTCACCCAAGAGGGGCCTGAGACTCCCTGCTAAAGATCGGAGGTAACAGAGTCAGTTATAAGGGCCCTCGTGGGCTTAACATCCAGTCGGTCAGATCCCCCCGGAGAGGTAATCCTCCATAAAGGTTGTGTGTTGTCCGACCCTTATCTAACCTAGAGTACCTGCAGAATAACCCTTTCAAGTAACCTATGAGACACAGAAGTCAAGAAACTAATAAACCATTGTGTAATCAATGCACAGGCGAGCAGTCGTAAGTCAAGTCCACCATATGGGCAGGGTAGCAACGCTTGAAACCTTGAAACCACTGCCTCTCATGGAGGTAAGGGAACTAACAAGATCCCCAAATACGAATAGATCCCCATAAATATCTCTGGCGCTAGGAAGGTATCGAGGGGATATTCCTTCAACCGACTTCACGCGACCTCGTGATTAACTCCAGTGTAAGCGGAGCCTCCTCATCTTACAAATTATACAATGGATTTCTCTACTCCCTGACTCAGAGACATATGTTGATTTAATAGCCTTGGAGAAGTTTACTCACAAAATCCTATTCCAAGGCACTAAATCCTAGGCTATTTTGTGCACCCTAGAAAAATAAAATTGTGACTAGTTAATTTTAAATTATAGCATTGATTTTAATGGTCGTGATTACTCAAAAAGGTATGATAGTGAAACTCATGGTGTTATGACTCTACAAGAGAAGTAAATATGAAAATAATGCAAAGTCCTAACTTTAACTTTCGATGAATGATATGCTTCTAAAAAACGATGCAATTTTCAAATTCAACTCTGCAATTCAGAAGTAAAATGCAATCTTTCACTATATGCACTAAGCTAATGACAAAAAACTGAAAAGACAAAAATGCCAAGCAATGAAAAACGCCTATTTTTTTGTATTTTCAATATATCAAAATTGAATATGCATGGACTAAAAAGTAACTTGATATATAGCCCTACTGTGTATAAAAAAGAGATAACTCAAGCAGGATACCAAGCAACAAAACACCTAGCCCAATGTACAAGGACATTAAAAATGAAAATATGAAGAGAAAGACTTCACCCAAAAATTCAACCAAAAGAGAGTTTCTTGTCATCCCGCAAGCACTTAATAGGCACTACAAAGACCCAATAAGGTTCAGCAAGCATCAAATCCCACCCAACAAACACCAGACTAGGAAAAAAGGCAAGGCAAACTGATGTACTTGACTGTTCAGGCAAACAAAGCATATATACGCAGCTTGCAGTGAGACAGCCTACGTGTATATGCGGTTGTCAAGGAAAAAGGCATGTATATGCTTTAAAACAAGGCTAGGCAAGGGAGAAAGGTTGAAAACTCAGACCCAGAGTGAACAGGATTTGTCAAGCAATGATACGACAAGAACCACAATAGAAACGAGAGCAATCTAAGGAGAAAAGTACTTCAAACCCTAAGAAAGCAAATTCATCCCCAGTGGAGTCACCAATTATGTTATGAGGAAAATCTCTCTATGGCTAGGGTGAACCACAACAAATGGAAATGACTGCAGAAATCAACTTTGTCCCAACAATATGCTATATAAACCAATGTGCAAGGGAGATAAGAAAGAGGCCTACCTTGTCCAAATGTTCAATGATGTCCACCATTGAGCACTTTGACCCAAAGCTATATATACCTGCAACAAGTTCTCAACAAATAAGCAAAAACAAGAATATGGTGGCAATATAAAAGGTTAGCACATTAGATAGCATAATCCATCAATATACATAACAAATATGCCCATGGATAATAACTCATATATTTGCAAGATATCAATTGGACGGGAAAGGAGTATTTTTATTAATGAATGATCAATGGAAGTGAAAATATTACAGACTTCTGTGTCGGCACAGTTCGGAACCGAGAAACTAAGTTCCTTCCAGCTGGGCCTCCACCACTTCAATCCTCCACCAAAGGCAAGCTCATATAAGGGAGACAATGAGGTTCTCCATCAATAAGGGAAGAGCTTGGGGGCCGAACATTGTGTTCAGACTTAAAGGACAAAGGTATGTAGGCTCAATATGAAGTAAATAATTTCTCCAGAGTAACTTTGCTCTCAAAGTTGAATTCTTTCTCCTCCTTTCCATAGCTTGGAATTGGTTCACTTACAGCCTTCAAAATGGAACTGAAGGGCCGAGTCGAAATGTTTCCAGTATATCGAAGGCCAAGGATCAGAGATCTCCTGTCGTGACATGGAAACCCGACATTTAATTTTGATTTTTTGGCACAAATCCCGATGTACACGGGCTATAGTGGATCATCCTGCGTATACGCATGTTGTATAGTGTGCAAGATGCGTACAAGTGGAAAAAATTGTATTTTTGTCTCTGGATTCTAGTAACAGGGAAGACAAGTCTGCATAGGGAAATGGAACAAGGCCCTCTCTGCAAGATTGCATAGGGTGAGGCAAATCTTGCTCTAACAGGTGAATTTCCATGGTCATCCTGGACAGAAGTTGACACAATAAATCAATCATCAAAAGTTATGAAATTCACCTGTAACATTAAAAAAATGAAATACTGCAGTAATATCAGAAAAAAAAAAATAATGAAATTTCATCAATTTAGTTGTTGTAGTCATAAGTTGTTACGATATTTAACATTTACCTGTCGAGGCACAGCGGGTGCATTTCCACGGTCACCTTGGATAGATGTAGCCTGTGATTTCTCATGGTCACCCTGGACAAAAGTTGATACAATAAATCAATCAACAAAAGTTATGAAATTCACCTGTAACATTAAAAAAAATGAAATACTGCAGTAATATCAGAAAATAAATAATGAAATTTCAGAAATTTAGTTGTTGTAGTCATAAGTTGTTACTATGTTTAACATTTACCTGCTGAGGCACAATGGGTGCATTTCCACGGTCACCCTGGACAGATGTAGCGTGTGATTTCTCACGGTCACCCTGGACAGATGTAGCGTGTGATTTCTCACGGTCACCCTGGACAGATGTTGACACAATAAATTAATCAACAAGAGTTATGAAAGTTATTGTAACATTAAAAAAATGAAATATTGCAGTAATATCAAAAAATAAATAATGAAAAATGAAATATATGCAGTAAAAAATTGAAATATTGCAGTGATAAATTATAACATTGATTGATCAAAGGTTGAGTTGAATGGTATGTAAGATATTTACCCCCATAGCCTCACCCCCTCCATCTATTTGATTTAAGTTGTAATCGATCAACAACTCTTCACCTGGAACTATTGTTTTTGTTGCACATACAAATATACGATTTTCTTCGCGTCCCTCAAATAGGCAATTCGGTTTCTTAGTTGTTGCCATTGGTCGTGTACTATTTATAAAGCCCGCGATGTTTCCAATAGCTTTTGGTCTTTCATCAATATATATAGTTGCCCTTTATTTTGATTGTTATCTATTAGTTGTATATAATTTGCGACAACTCTATATCTCCACATACTTCGCGTATATCGGACCAATATCAACCAATGATTGTATTTGTATAATGGTCTGACATACTCCTTTAATTCAGTTACAGTTCCATAGCCGACCTTTATGCCATCCATGGAAAATAACCCCAATCCATGTAAGGACGAGGGAGCAATGCAATACATCCTCCCACTAATGAAGAAATCTGTGTCCACTTCAGGTAGCTCCTTAGGTGCCCATCGTTGCACTAGATGTCTATACCTCAAGGGAAACTCAATGTCACCTATTCTCTCAGCATCATAATTACATGACCCTCCGTTGGCAATAAAAAATTGCATGTGTATACAAAATATGTTCCTTACCTTTATAGATCTAGTTGATCTAGAACCGGTAGATCTAGTACAACACGTATCACTTTCAACCTCTCTTAGTATATATTGATCATCACTCAAGGAAGATAGATCTCACAGATACCTATTTGGTGGTACCTACACTCATTAAAACAAGAAGATAAGTTATCGTGCGAATATAAGTTTGTGGTACCAACACTCGAAAAAATGAGAAGATAAGTTAGTGAGCAAATATTTAGGGAACCCATGTTTGGCTTGGAGAATATACTTGATTCTATTATATGTAACAAACTTATTGGGGTCCTTGTTTACTTGATTCATATCATACTTGGCATCCGATTATTGTTATCTTGGTATGCTTTGGGGTGTGAGTCTTCTCTTTTATAGTTTCATATAGTTGCATAGTTGCATATAGTTGCATATAGTTGCACAGTTGCATATAGTTGCACAGTTGCATATAGTTGCATATAGTTGTATAAGTTGCATAGTTGCATAAGTTGCATAGTTGCATAGTTGCATAAGTTGCATATAGTTGCATAGTTGCATATAGTTGCATAAGTTGCATATAGTTGCATAAGTTGCATATAGTTGCATTAGTTGCATAGTTGCATATAGTTGCATAAGTTGCATATAGTTGTATAGTTGCATATAGTTGCATATTTTCATATAGTTGCATTGTTGCATGTTGCATAAAGTTGCATAAGTTCCATAAAGTTACATAAGTTGCATAAGTTGCATGTTGCATAAAGTTGCATAAGTTGCATGTTGCATAAAGTTGCATGATCCGGATTATTTTCGGCACGAAATGAGATCAGAGATATAATAAAGAAATGCACAGAGATATCGTAGATATTCAATACTATAACAGAAATGTATCGGAGATGCAACCATAAACACAGATATACAGTAATACACGATTTCTATTAATGAAAGAAATGTACAGAGACTGTAAAAATACAGAGTGGAAGACTCGCTAGAATGGTGGCAGCTTATCTCTGAGAAGAAATGTGACGGCTACTCGCATTCACAAGAAGATGATTACAATGAGGCTATAAAGGCCTTTTTACAATAAGAAGAAATGCCAAAAACCCTAGACATCCAAAAACCTAACCCTGGGAGATGAAGCGCCAAAAGCCATGTGGGCCCCGTTTGGGTAAGTGAGTACATCAACTTCCCGGGGTCGTAGCTTTTGCATACGATCTTCATTTTAGGCATGTGATAGCTCGTTGGAAAGGTATCATCGAGGAGATTCATTTTGGGGGGCTCAATTATGCCTTTGGATATCATTGAGTACCTCTATCTTGAAAAACCTTCATTTGGGCCCTCAAAATGGCCTCGAAAGTTAAAACCTGCTAAAAATAGTAAATTGCCAAAATTGCCAGAAAGCCATTTTGAGCCATTTGGAAAAGGTGGGTGGCCACCGATATCCACCTGGATCAATCCCACCTCCTTAGGAAGCAATGGTCTCCATTGCATTGAGTTCCCAGGGGAGAGGGAAAAGCATTTGTTGAATCTGCATCTTGGTGAGCTGCTTGCCTTGCTAGAGACGTCGCGCTGCTCAGTTTGTGGAAATCTGTCATGAACCTGTTGCAATTGAGGCTGCTCAATAAGTCGAGATACATGAGAGGACGATGTGCAGAAGGAATCTTTGCACTTTGTTGCAGCCTTGTCGACCTGCTTCTGTTGGATAGAAGGTGATTGGGGCAAGGCTGTAGTGGTTGTAGTGTCCTTTTGTTCTCCTTTTGAACAGATTGTGAAGAAGCTGAATTTTGTAGTATGAGATACTACCTTGCGGCACTTTTTATGTGGAACAATAGTCGGAACTACCTCTGGTATTCTGTAGAGATGACCCCCCAAAGTAACAATGACACTACGAGGTCGAGACTCATAAACAGCATGGCGTCTCCACATATATGGTTGGCCCAAGAGAACATCTCAGACATCCAGTGGGGCAGCATCACATAATACCTCATCCTTGAAGGGTTGGATGTCGTATGACAATCGGCACTGTTGGTTGACACGGAGATCTCGTCCTTGCCGAAGCCACCCGATGTTGTATGGTTGCGGGTGTGGTGTTGTCGACAATCCCAACTATTTGACGACATCTGCTAAGATGAGGTTCTTCTGGCTAAAGCTATCAACAATAAAATGCAGCGGGGTCCCCTTCACCCACATCTGTGAATGAAAAAGGCACTCCCCCTCTTCAGGATCTGTTGGTTCTTCTGGTTGAATTGTTGCGGTCGCAACAATANCGGCTCTTTGTCTTTGATCTCAGCCACCAATGACTGTTTTGAGCGACATTCATCGGTGTTGTGCCAGGGGCTTTTGTGGAACTCGCACCATTTTCCAATGTCCTTCCTTGTCTTCCCGTGACCCTTCTTTTCTTGTGTCTTGGACTGGTTTTCGGAAGACTGCTTGTTAGGGCCGTCATTGTCATACTTTGGTTGTTGCGGATTTGTAGAACCGAATTCCCGTTTGTTCTGGTGCCTAAATTTCTGCTCAATTCTAACAGCATATCGATGAGCGGCACCGAGTGATGAGATGTCCAGAAAATCCATTTTCGTTTGGATGTATCTGTGTAGAGCCCCATGGTATTTCAAAACCAAATGTCACTCGGAGTCTTTGATACCCAGCTTGGTGCGCAAGGTATGGAAGGTATTGGTGAACTTCAGAACTGCTTGGCCCCTCTCTTGTCGTAGTGTGGTCCATCTCATGTACTGGTCCTCATAGTTGCCAACAGGGTAATACTGTTATTTTACCGCATCCACAAAAAAATCCCAAGTGGGATCGGCCCCATATATTCCAGACTCCTCTGT
>JASDQU011245901.1:1149-11836 GCA_032191745.1 Picea mariana | reverse complement strand
GGGAGAGAAAGCTTGTTGTGTCTCTCAAGCTTCATGTTTCCTTATAATGAGTGAATTCCTAGTTATAACCTTAAGACCAATGAAAAAAGATCAACCTCGTTGACTCGTGAGTTTGAATTGGATCAACAATCGAATGAGTTTTTTCAAAAGTGTAGTCAACGAGTCTATGACTCACAATTAATCGCAAGTATGATCAAGTCAAATTCATTAACTCCACTTTTAACCCAACATGTATGCTATAAACCCAAAAAAGGGCACCATTCACTCATGTTTTCTTTCATTCCTTGCATGTCTTCAACTTCATCTCTCCCACAACACTTGTATGCTTAAAGTTAACAAGAGGACACATTGCCACATCTAGGGTTACCACAAATGCATCTTGGGCATCATTCAAGGATACAAACAATAGAATATTGCAAGGGTTTCATTGTGCCACAATTAGGGTTTCATATCAATAGACCCAAGATGCAAAACTACATGCTCTAACACTCATTTCTTAGTTGTTGTTAGGGTTTTCAAGATTAGAGGTAGGATTTTTTTGTTGTTTTATTTGTTTAGGAATTATTTATGTTGTTTATTTAGAGTTTTTTTTGTATTTGAATTTTCAAGAATTTCAACATTTTTAAAGAACATATTAGCCAAAAGTAACATCCCTAAACCCTACAGCAACATGGAAACCCAAACCCCAAGACTGCTAAACTCAAACCCAAAACAATGAATATGCCAAGGGAGGAATTTTCACATACTTATTGTGACAAGATTCCAAGGGGAGCTAAGCTCAAATGTAAATTTTTCAATACTCCCTATAGTGGCGGAATACATGGCTAAATACCACCTTGCATGTATTGATATGCATGACCTTAGTCCTTTCCCTACACTATATCAAGATGTTAAACACCAACCAAGCTTGGTCATAGAACCCTTAATAACATAACAGAGAAAAAGGCATTACCAAATAAGATATGGCAATGCTTGTGCAAAGTTCTTCTAATACAAAATCAAGTGAATCAAGGTTCTTTAGACTAAGGAGTTTCAACATGAACCCATTTTGCATCACATACTATTTCCATTGATATTGTACTATGCACTGATATTTTTAACTACATTCAACATTTAATCATTTATTTTTCCAGAGTACAAACTACATCAAATTGTTTTCAAACAAGCATTTCTAAAACTATGTATTGGGAGTCAATCCTATAGTCACAAAAATAGTGATGCACAAACAATAGTTAGATTTGGGTTTGGGGACAAATCCCACGAAAATTACCATTTTCGAGGGCAGAATGCTTGGCGGCTTCCTTCTCTATCTCTGTCTCTATCCTTGGCCTCCTTCTTTGTCTCTGTGCTTGGCCTCCTTCTCCTCTTGCCCTAGCTCTTCTCGGCTTTATCTCCTGCCCATTTCCCCTCTTCTCTGTCGCGCGAATTTTCCCTCTAATTCTCTGTCGCACGAGTGTGAGTGTGAGTGGTCTAAATTCGTGAATGCTTGGCCTCCTTCTCTGTCTAATCAGTGCTTGGCCTCCTCCTCCTCTTTCCCTAGCTCTTCTCGGCTTGATCTCTTGCCCATTTTCCCTCTTCTCTGTGAATTTTCCCTCTAATTCTTTGTCGTTTGAATGTACTAAGTGTGAGTGATGTCTAAATTCGTGAATGAGTATAAGGCGCGAGTGTGGAATGTGTTTTGTTTGTTTGAATTTTGTTTTATTTTTTATTTTTTATTTTTTATCTATTATTTTTTTTAATTAATATAGTTTATATAATTAATTTATATTTAATTAATATTATATATATATATATATATATATATATATATATATATATCGATTGATTGATATTTTTGGTAGGTAAGGGGTGATAACTAATAGGGGTTAAGGATTGGAATGGTTAATATTATAGCGGTTATAAGGGTTATGTGTTAGGCCTTATAGTGGTTAAGGGTTTAGTGTTTGAGGTTACATATTATATTGGATAATTTATTCAAATTATGGGTTGGTAATATTGATAGGGGTTATAGGGTTTAGAGTGTTAGCGTCAAAAGTCACTCCTGGATTTCTTGCAGGAGCAAAGCCCAACGCCCATCAGTTTTATGTCACGATTTGTTTAATGGGGTGATCGGATGGGTAAAGACTCAAGAAGATATAGCTTTAACCCAGGAAACCGGGCCTGGTATGTAGAAAGCAAGGGAGGTCTTGATCCAACTTCCGTCAATAGGTGCTTAAAGGGTGGTAGATGGAAGACTTGTGAGAAGGGTGAGCAAGACTGCCTCGGACGATAGGCCTTCAGAAGCTTGGGGATGAAAAACTCAGAAGCCAAGATACTCTTGGTTCAGAGCTTCAAGGACTTGAAGGGTGACTCGACTGAATCCTCCAATTCCAAGTCATTCAGTGCTAAGAAAATCACAGGAACCGATTAGAAACAATGTAACTGTTACAACGATCCAACCTACATCATCCTATAATAGCTACAACTCGACTGGATCCTCCAATTTCGAGCCGTTCTAACACAGTAAACAAAGAGATGGAAAAGAAGCTGACATCCATAAAGTAAGAAGTCTTCAATGCCTCATACATTAACCAGAGCGACCAGCGCTTCATCAAAACTTTACAATCGGGAGCCTCACTCAACCATCGATAGATTACAAAATACAAAGACTGAGTTTATATACTCAAAGAAATTCGCCTAACATCGGCGTGCTCAGTCATCCAAGGCTTGGTGTCCCTTCAGCCAAATTCGAACAGGTATTCTTTGTCAGACGCCACCTTAACTGCGCGTGGCTCCTGCAAGGGGAGTAGCTGAGCCTTTAAGTGCCGAGCTAGCGTGCACAGACCTCCTTCGGCTAGTCGAGAACTCTGCATGGATTCTCTAGAAAAATGGGTACACAGGACCCTCTTGAGAAGACCGCTTGCCAAACCCTCCATACCTCACACTTAATGAATGAGGAGAGGTTTCAACCACCCCTTCTTTCCTTCATTTACTTCAAGCGAAGACCAGGATCGAGGTCGGGTCCGATGGCAACTGGAGGTCGCGACGGGCCTCTCTGTGACTGAAACCCGATGCCTTTGGCCCCTTTTGCACAACTCTTTTCTTTCCCAGGTGACCACGGGCTGTGACCCTGTGTTTACTCTCAAAGGCGCTTTCGGCGTTCATGAATAGGAAGGGGCTAATCCCTGTTTCTTGAAATCGTGATGAGCGAAACGTCGAGACGGCTTAATCTGGCGCCACGCATCCCTCTAGATCTGACGATCCTGAATTTACTCGGTGATGCTGTGGATCCGAGTCCTGAACGCTCTCGACACCTCACGCATCAGGAATATGATGGAGCTGCTCCTTGCGCCTTGAAATCGCGATGGGAAAAATAGCGAGGAGCCTAATCGCGCGCTAGGTGTCTTCTGTGGATAAACGGCTGAGATCGCTCCATAGTTTTGCGGGCCCGACTTTGGGCGCCTTCGGCGCTTTCGGGGTTCGGGATTTCGAGATATAGGACAACATGGAACCTTCACCCTTCGAATTCTCGAATGCCGAAACGCCGACGCGACTAGATCTCGCACCACACGTCCTCTGGATGGACGACTGCTATCCTTCCCTGCACACAATATGGGCACTATCCATTGTGCTAACCCCAGCGTAGCTCTGCTAGCCGCGATTTTCCGCCAACCGCTGATCTGCTCCTATGGATGGATCCTAACCGTTGAAAATATGATCTTTGCCCGCTTACTTGCTTGGAAGCAACAAACAAGATTTTTTCCATGTTGCGCTTGGGCGCTTCTCGCGCCACTTGTAGACCTGAACGCTCTCATGCCTCGGACGAGAAATGTTACTAACATTAGGCTCCATGGGGGATAGAGTCATCCCTGTGATGCTCTAAGGACTCATTTTGCAGTTTCAGTGCCTTGTTGTTGGGCTATGGGGTCATTTATTAAGCCGAAAAATAAAAATAAACAAGGAACCAAAAGGACAATATTTACAAACAAAGGAGCCATCGAAGGCTCAGACGAAACACTTCTTCAGAAAATGCCCATTTACTAGGCTGTTGAAAACTTCTTCACCCTCCAAATCCTGCAGCCGATATGTGTTATTAGAGAAAACCTCAGAGATTTTGAAGGGCCCGATCCACATGGCTTCAAATTTGTCGTGCTTGCCCTTATCTTGTTTAGGAGCATCCCATTTCAGCACCAGGTCTCCTATCTGAAATTCTTCCTTCTTGGCCTTCTTATCGAAAACCTACTTGACCCTTTGCTGATGGTCCTAAATTTTTTCCATTGCCTGCTCCCTAGCCTACTAGACCTCCACTAGCTGATGAATCCTTTTGATCATGTCATCAGGCTCCTCCTGATGATCCTAGAGGAATTTTGCTACAGGAATGGTTAAATGAAAAGGGAAAACAGCCTCCACTCCATAGACTAATTGGAAAGGAGAGACATCGATAGATCTCTTCGTGGCCACTCGATCGGCCCATAGAGCAAACTTTAATCTTGAATGCTAGGCCTTCTTGTTGTCTTCCAACAATCTTTTGATGATCCTTATCAGGCTTTTGTTGGAGGATTCTGCTAAACCGTTGCTCTGTGGATAATATGGGGTGGAGTGAATCAGTTTAATCCCGAACTGCTCAAAGAACTTGGCTAATGGCTCAGACCTGAAAGCGGCTGCGTTATCAATGAAAATCTTACTTAGGTAGCCGAAACTTGTGATGAGGTCCTCCAGGAACCCAATGATTACCTTGTGGGAAGCACTCCTGGTAGGGATAGCTTAAATCCACTTGGTAAAAAAATCTGTAGCAGTCAGGATCCATCTGTGTTGCCCACTGGAAGCAGGGTGAATTTCTCCAATGAAATCTAGGCCCCACTGCTGGAAAGGTCCTGAAACAACCACAGGATTTAGCGACAAGGACTTGAGCTGTTGTTTTCCTGCAAATCTTTGACATTGGATACAGGCTCTAACTCCTCTATGGACATCAGCGAACAAGGTGGGCCAGTAGTATCCAGCCCTGAGGATTTTGTGGGTTGTGGCCTTCCAGAAATGGTGCCCTCCACATAGGCCACTGTGAAATTCAGCCATGATCATATCGGCCTCTTGTGAATTCATGCATTTTAAAAGCACCCCAGGGGGTCTTTCCAGTATAAAATTTGATCGATAAGGCAGTATTTGACTGCCTTGAGCTTCAGAGCTCTTGCTTTGTTTCTTTGCAGGCCGTCTAGAGGCTGCAACTCTTGAAGAAAGTATATGACATCCTTATACCAAGGACATCGAGCCAATGGGGGCTCCCTTTGAGGGTCCATGTCAGACAACCGACCTTGCTGAATTCCTGAGCATTCGTTGATGAAACTTATCCCCAAAGCTTGGCAATTGGCTTCAGCCAACAGCTTGGCTAAACCTTGACCTTTGATCAATTTGGTAGGCTTTATTTCCAGGTCAAATTCCAGAATCTTGGCTATCCACTTACTCCTTCTCCCGTCTATGTCAGGCTGAATAAGAATGTCTTTAACAGCAACTGAGGGGACATAAGCGATGATTTTTATTGCAGGACATAGATTCTAAATGCCTTGAGAGTGTTTACCAGGGCATAGGCATGTTTCTCCATAGTGTCATACCTGACTTCGGCATCCCTCAATGCTCGGCTGAAATAGGCAATAGGTTGCTCTAGCCCAATCTTGTTTGTCTGTAATAAAACAGTGGCCATCGTGTCAGGTGAGGCAAAGGAAAAAATAACGAAACCCTTTGAGTAATTGGGACTGATAAGCACGGGGGCTTCAGACAGGGCATTCTTTATTTGCTCAAAGGAATGTCACGATTCAGAAGTCCACCTTACTTCATTTCCTTTCCTCAACATGGCTGTTATAAGTTTTACCTCCTCAGCAAAGTTAGGCACAAACCTGCTCAAAAAATTAATCTTACCAAGGAAAGATTGGACCTCCTTCTTGGACCTCGGGATTGATAAGGCTTGTATTGCCTCAACTCTGCTAGGGTCAATCCTGACTCCTTCCGCTGATACTATGTGGGCTAGTAACTTTCCCTCCTGCATGGCGAACAGAGATTTCTTGGGGTTTAATGAAATGTCAAAACTCCTGCATTTCAAGAAAACCTTCCTGAGATGACAACAGTGTTCTTTATCATATTTTGAAAATAATGTGATGTCATCCAGATAGACGACCACAAATTTATCCTTTTCCCCAATGAAAGCTATGTCCATGGCACATTGAAACGTTGCCCCTGCATTCATCAATCCAAAAGGCATCTTGGCATACATGAATGTGCCCCATGGAGTGCTAAATGTCGTCTTTTCCCTGTCCTTAGGTAGAACAGAGACTTGATTGTAGCCAGAGAAACCATCGATCATGGACATCCTGGATGCTCCTGTTACCCTTTGTAGTATATGTTTCATTTTTGGTAAGGGGTAGTTATCCTTTCGTGAGCTCCTGTTCAGGTTTCTGAAGTCTACACAGATTCTGATCTCTCCATTATTTTTCCTTACTGGTACCAAGTTGGCCACCCACTCTGAATATCTCAGTGGTACAATGAGTTGGGCCTACAGCAGCTTCTTCACTTCCCTTTCCATAATAAGCAATAGCATAGGATTGATCTATCTCAGCTTCTACCTAAACGGCTTCGCCTCCCCTTTCAACGAGATTTTATGCTTGATGACAGAAGTGTCATATGTTTTGAGGTCTTCGTAGGTCCAGGCAAACACATCAGCAAATTCTCTCAAAATTTCAGCGTATTCATACCTCTGCTCCTTTGTAAGACTTCTTGACAATTTGACAAACTTGGGCTCACTCTCGGTGCCAATGTTGCACTGAATAGTACCAGTGTCATCCTTCGAGATTTCCCCTTTTAATGACACATCATTTCTATCAAAAAGCCTTTCCAAAAAAACCAGCCCTCTTGGAATATGATTGTTGGGCAGCTGCACAATGTTATGCTCTGCAATCTTATTCAGAAAATTACCCCCATCAAGCTCTTCCTCCGAGACAGAGTCTTGGTCGATATGCATCTCTGAAAATTCCTCGACAGTCTCCAAGAATTTCTTGATCTCGAGATCATCCTCGAATACTTTCCAATGTTTAACATTGTCAGGTATGGACGGCCTGTATTTTACTTCCACATCATATCTGAATTTGGGCTACAAGGGTACTTTGAAATTGCTTGTTGATGTAGCCAAGGAATCTGCCATTGTGTTCTCCTCTCTTGGGATGAAAGAAATGTTAAATGCTAAGAAGAAGCTATCAATTAAGTCTCATACCTCATTTCTGTAGCTTCTGAGTCGAGGATGCTTGGCCTGATAAGCGTTTCTGATCTGTTGGACCATCAACTCTGCATCACCGAACGCTGCTACCTCCTGAATTCCCATTTCCCTTGCAGCTCTTAACCCCAGGACAAGAGCTTCATACTCTACCACATTGTTGGTAGCTTCAAATTCTAGTTTGTATGATAGAGATATGGTTTCCTGAGCAGGTGACACAAAAAACACCCCATCTCCAGCGTCTTCCCTGGAACAGGCTCCATCAAAGAACATTTTCCAGATGGGGGTGATGGAGGGAGGAAATTCATGGGAAGTGATGGGTAGATTTATGAGCTTTAGAAGAGGCTCGGGAGCATTAGTGAGTTGTAGTACACTGGAACCTAAATCAGTGTCCAAGGCAAAAATGGGATGGTTGGTTGGGTTGGCCTCATCACTGATGATATAGGCCAGTTGGGCTTCTCTGTATAGCCTCCTATGTTCTCCTCCAAACACTGGGATAGTAGCATATGTGAGTTCCATCTGCAAAGTTCCCCCCAGTCTTTTTATCCAAGATCTTGATAACAACATACCGAACTTGGGAGGAACATTAGCCACTACAATATCCATGACCACACTTTTCATGGGCAACTGAAACAAGGTCATGACCAGCTCTTTGATAACCCCTAGACATTGTACTTTTCTGGAGTCAAAGGAATAGAGGTCATGATAGGCTCGGGTGACTTCTAGCCCTAACTCTTCCATTACAGTTTTGGGCATGAGGTTGTGAGAAGCCCCCGAATCCATCAAGCAGTTGTGCAGTACCTTGTCATGTATGTTCAAGGAAGTGTAGAAGGGAGGGGATGAGTCATTCCTGTCTTCTACCATAGGACCTAGAATAACTGCAGGCTTTTCATCTTGCAAATTGATGGAGTCTGTGGGGAGGCATGAGACCTCAAACTGTAAAAGCTCAGAGAAGCATTTATTGAACCCTTCATGTTTAATCAATTCAGTCAGTGGCACAGGGATTCTGATCTTTTGAATTTCATGCTCGAAATTAAAAGAAGATGTAAGCTTTGGGATTTCTCTTATTTCGGGAACATGACTCTGGACTATGGGAGAGAGGGGTCGGGGCTTCTTACCTTTGTGACTGTCTGCTACTTCATTAGCAGGTTTCTATGTTCTAGCGGACTGCTCAGGAACATCAGGTGCTATTGTCTTTTTCTTAGACCTTAGATCATACCTGCCCTGACTGCCATTAACCTTGTCTCCCTTGCTCAGCTCATTTAGCTGGTTGTCCATGAGGGACTCCTCGTATGCTGATTGAGCGAGATGAGGAAAAGGAGGAGTGTCCCCGAAGCAATGGATTTCAGGATCAAGCTCATCTATTTCCCCTTCTTCCCCCTCGGCCACAAAATTTTTTTGAAAAGGGGCCTGGATTTTCTGGTCTTCTCTGTCTCTTCCCCTTTCTCTTTGCACAGTCGGGGAAGTAATATTGTTTGGCCTCCTGAAACCTCCTTTGTTTTCAGCATTTTGGGGGCCCTTGTATGCTTGCCTCCCCTCCACCTTCATTCTCTCCATCTCTGCAGACAAATACTTCACCATCTTGGTCAGTTCATCCACTTGAGGGTGGGGCACCGATGGTCCAGAAGTTGAGGTTTCCGATCTTCCCTTTCTTCTGTCTGTGTCGGACTTGTTCCTCAGTCTATCAGCTGCTAATACATTGGATTCCACTTCTATGTCCGCATATTGCATTTGAGCTAAGGAGGTGGCTCTCCTTTCTCTCAATAAAAGACAAAAATCGGGGCCAAACACACTAGCATAAGAAATCTTGGCCGAGGCTTTTGAGGGTTTGATTTCAGTAGGAATTTTATTATACATCTTATTGAATCTCTTGGAGAAGTCAGAGACAGACTCTCCATCCATCTTCTTCAAAGACCCGAACTCTGTCATGTAATACATGAAATCCTTCCTATCTCCCCACTGCCTCAAGAAAGCACCATCTAGGGCTTCGATCCCAGCAATAGATCCGGGGGCCAGTCCTCTAAACCATTTTCTCACCTCACCATCCAGGATTTGGATGAAGACTCTCATCCAGACATCTTCATTTTCAATGTTTAGGTTGTCTGCATAACTGTAGAAAGCAGCCAGGTGCTCTTACGCAGTTATGTCCCCTTCCCCAGTGAACTTGGGCATATACTTCAAGTAATCTCCAGCAGGGAGAGGATTCATAGGATGGGGTAGGACTAAAGGAGCATATCTGGCAACGACTATGGTATCCATTCTATTTAGCGGTGGATTAGCACCAGCCATAGGAATATTAGGTGGAGGAGAAGGAGTTCGCGCAGGGGTTACTGGGAATGAGTCTCAAAGTGGAATGGGAAATAAAAGGGGATTTAAGGAGAAGGCTAACAGACTCAAGTCAACAGATGCTCCTCTTTGTGTAGGAGCGGTAACATTAACAAGAGGAGAAGTAGTAAAGATAGGAGTGGGGAAATCTTTTGTAGTCCTGGGTCTACGCCAAGGTATAGATTCATAGGAGAGGGGAGTGACAAGGGTTTCTCCCCCCAATCCCAGACCAGGAGGGGAAAACTCAGCAGGAACACTTCCGAAATTTAGGAAATGGGAAACCTCAGAAAGAGGTCTATTAAGAAACTGAGGAGGAGAAAATGGAGTTCCTACAGAAAGAGATGGCGGATTACCTGGTTCGGCGGTGGAAGCTTCTTCTTTAGAGGCCTTTCCTTTTCTAAGAACCCCCTCTGGATCAGTTTCAGGTGTAGCTAGAGGCAGCTGTGGGTGAGACCGCGTGTGTCTACCTCTGAAAGCCATAATTAATACGACAGGTTCACCACAGTGGAGTCATCACAATGGAGTCGCCAAGTGCACATTAGCAATCTTCAAAGGCTCTGATACCCGATGCACCTTCAGAATCAGAGGCTCAATGTCGTTCAATCCCGGGGAAAATTTTCAACTTCATCCCCGGCAACGGCGCAATAAATGTTAGCGTCAGAAGTCACTCCTTGATTGCTTGCAGGAGCAAAGCCCAACGCCCATCAGTTTTATGTCACGATTTGTTTAATGGGGTGATCAGATGGGTAAAGACTCAAGAAGATATAGCTTTAACTCAGGAAACCGGGCCTGGTATGTAGAAAGCAAGGGAGGTCTTGATCCAACTTCCGTCAGTAGGTGCTTAAAGGGTGGTAGATGGAAGACTTGTGAGAAGGGTGAGCAAGACTGTAAGGTAGCTAGAGAGGTAGTGGGGGGGGCCAAAGGGCCCATAGTGATAATAGTGGAGGTCATTCAATGTAAGTAGACTAGGTCCACTATATTATTAAATAAGGCCCACTATGGTAGTTAGATATAATAAATGGGTAATTACATATAATAAATGTAAGACTTCTTAGAAGGTTCTACTTCTAGAAGATTCCTCCTCTAGAATGTTCTTAGGTGATGGTAGCACTATATAAAGGGGTTCAA
>JASDQU011245900.1:41381-65586 GCA_032191745.1 Picea mariana | reverse complement strand
GAGAACAGGACCCTTACTCTCAAACAGAGACTTCAGTACTAACACTCTTTCATGAAAGTAGTAATGTAGAAGACAGTTAACTCTATCTAGTAGAGAACAAGGCTGTCTAGTTCCTTCCTTTCTAAGCAGGAGCCTTAGGCCCTATTTCTGTTTTAGCGAACTTGTGGAATTAAATTTTACAGAGAATAGGATGGTCTGATCCCTTCCTTTCTGAGTAGGAACCCTTCACCCAATCCCTGGCCAGCACACTTGCAGAATTAAATGAAATCTACAGAAGACAAGGTGTTTTGATTCCTTCCTGTCTGAGCAGGAACCTTTAACCAAATCCCTGGCTAGCACACTTGCAGAATTAAATGAAATCTACAGAAGACAAGGTGTTCTGATTCCTTCCTCTCTGAGCAGGAACCTTTAACCAAATCCCTGGCTAGCACACTTGCAGAATTAAATGAAATCTACAGAAGACAATGTGTTCTAATTCCTTCCTGTCTGAGCAATAACCTTTAACCAAATCCCTGGCTAGCACACGAAAATCATCACACAAGATTGCTGACAGAAAGAATTACGAATTTCATTCAATAAACTAAGACAGATTTTAGTAGTGTTTCAGCAAAGCGGAATTCATTAACAGTAGTGTTTCAGCAAACAAAAGCTAATTAAATCATAACAGAGATTGAATTAACACACTTCTAAAACTAACGGGTGAATCTTGTGATGAAGGTGGGCCCTCCCTTTTCACAAGATTCCCCTGAAACGAGAAAGCTTAAAGACGGATGCTCAAAACAGTTTTCTATTCATCTGTCAAAATATCACATTACAGTCTGAGAAAAATGAAGTGTGTCCCTCTCTCTGAAGCGTTCAATACATAAAACTTGGATTCCTCGAATGATGATTTCTTCTCTATTAAAGAGAAAACCCCTTCGATACAATTGATCAAAGATTACAATGCATATCTGAGTCCTATCTTTAGTTGGATTTACTTTCCAAACCAGACTCGGATGTCCTAGTCTTGCGCAACCAGATGCTATTACAGGAGCTGAGTGAGGCATTGCTGTTACGGCCGGTGTAACAGCTTCTTCTCGTTGCTGCTGATGCTGCTTCAGCATCGCAATTCGCGGGTTGTTTCAGCCACGTGAATTGCTCTCTCGACTGTGTCAGCATTCTTACGTGGGAGCGATGGTTGATGCTCTGTTGACCGCTGACTGTAACGGCTTCCTTGTGTTTCAGCATCGTCGGTCCTGGTGGTTTCCTCTGTGTTTCAGCATCTACAGCTCTGGACTGTGTAACAGCTCTGTGTTTCAGCATCTGCGACTTCAGACTGTGTAGCAACTCTGTGTTTCAGCATCTGCGACCTCGGACTATACAGTAGTTCTGTGTTTCAGCATCTGCGACCTCAGACTGTACAGCAGTCTTGTGTTTCAGCATCGGTTCTGTGTTTCAGCAACAGTGACCCTGGATGCTATTCTACAGTTTGAACACTTATGCATTTCTAATCAATTGGTTAAGTACGAGAATGATATAAAATATTATGCAAAACAGATTAAACGTATAGTAATGAGAAGGGACGTTGTATACCTTTGGAATGATCAGATAAAGTGATAGTATGAGTTCAAATATAGGTGATCAAGAGTATAATAGTGGCAAAAAGTATAGGCAAAAAGGTGCATTGTGTGGTCCTAACAAAGGATTAAAGTGGTTAGGGGTGTCACGAATTGTATGTTAAGGTTTATGGGTTAGGGGGATCAAGGCTAGGGGTGGGGTATTTTAGGTGTTAGGAGTTGGGGATTAGTGGTTACATGTAATACTAGAGTTTAGAGTTTTAGAATGATAAAGTTGTCATTTTTGGGTGATATATATAGCTATGAGTTATAATATTGACAATAGTCAAGGTTTAGGGTTACAAGTTATGGAGGTTAGGTTTCATAGGTTTTAGGGTTTATGGTTTAGGTGTTAGGGGTGATAAACATTAATGAATTGAGATTCCCCCATATCAATTTTGATGATCCTTTCTCATAATCAAGATAGTGACAACAATTACTTGAGTCCACCTACCCTGCCCCCTCCCCCCATCAATTTCTATGAGGCTTGCTCATTATTGGGATAATAATGGAAAAAATTGTACATGTATGATGGAATAGAAGTTATAGGGTTATATGGATTAAGGGTAGCAAGGATTAGGGGTTATAACACAAAGAAGTTGCAAACTTGATGTAAAAAACATGTAAATTTTTGGTTATATATATGTTAGGTGTTATATGTGCCTACAATAAGGGGATAGCAGTTGGGGTTTCATGGGGATATTGGTAAGGCATGTTAAGGGTTAAAGGGATATTCATAAAATGTGTTACTAGATAAGGGTTGTAGTGGTTAGGGATTATAATGGTTATGGGTTATACATGATATAGGTTATGGGTGATATGGTTAAGGAGTTAGGGATTATATGAATTAATGATTGTAAGGGTTTATGGTTGGGGTTAGTCGATAGGGTTTAAGGGTAATGGGAATTAGGAATGATATGGATTATTAGGAGTTAAGGGTTGTAAAGGTTAGAAATTATAAGGGTTTAGGATTGGAAATTATGGGGTAGGGTTTTAAGGTAATGGATGTTAAATGTTATAGGGGTTTAATTGGATCAAGTTAGGAGTGTGGAGTGAGTTGAGGTTAAGGGTGATATGGGTTAAATATTTACACAAGTTACTTGTTAGGGGATATAATGGTTATTTGGGTTCATTATTATAAGGGTTAGGTTATAGGGGTTATTGTTTAGTGTTTATAATAGTTGGGGGGATTATGGGCTATATGGTTTAGGGTTTATATGGGCTAAGGGTCATAGTTAATATTTATAGGGATTATGCGTTGGGGGTGATGTGGGTTAGGGATTAAGTGTGATTGGGATTTAGTATTATATGGATTAAGGGTTATATCTATTAATACTAAGGTATTTCTTATCGTGGTTAAGAAGTAAGTCAAAGGACTATTATTATACAAAAAAAAATACTTCAAAGAAAAATGTGGTTGAATTGAAACTATGTGCGCAAGTGGTGTAAAAAATATTTTATAAGTGTGTTTTAATAAAGAAAAACAATGTAAAGTTCTAATGTAAAAAATTTCATCCTATGGTTTTGAAAAAATAAATACATTATCTGAAGACTCTAATTAATTACCTTCCTCTCAAATCATGTATAGTGTCTGGGCCTTCCGATCACTCTAGTGAAATGGGATGAAGTTCATCAAAGGAAAGACTGAAGGTATGATAGAGATAGTTATAATGAGGGGCACTAGGGGAAACTTCCAATGACCAACATCTATATGTCTTTGGTGCATCCTCAATCTCATGAAATAGGATTCTTGCCTTAATCCCAAAGAAAAAAGATGTTATTACCTTTGATGACTTTAAACCAATATCTTGTTGCAATTTGATCTATAAGCGCATCTCCAAGATTATAGTGAATAGGCTCAAACCAATCCTCTGTGAAATCTTATCAGAAGAGAAATTCAAGTTCCTCCATAAGAGACAAATTCATGACGTAGTGGTGTTGGCCTAAGAAGCATTGTATTCCATCAAGTCTAAAAAGATTCTTGCAATTATTTTGAAATTAGACCTATCAAAATCCTATGAAAAATTCAACTGGGTTTTTATAAGGCTCGTGCTAATTCAAATGGGAATGATCCTGGGTATTGTAAATTAGATAATGGGATGTATCGAATCATCCTCTTTTGTTTTTCTAATAAACGGTTCTCTGTCTCCTTTTTTTGGCACTTCGAGGGTTCTTTTTCAAGGATTCCCTTTGTCTCCCTTCTTATTTCTCTTGGTTGTTGAGGGTCTAAGATGGGCTGCACTGAAGAATATGGGCCCTTTGGGGCCATGCTCAATTCCTCTGACTCTCGACACTTCATGTCTAGGACCTGTGGGCCTCTAGACATTATCTCCTTAGTTATCCCTAGAATAGGAGATAACAATACCCATTGTCTAATTTGTGCAAATGCAATTCTAAGTGAGACAAGTCTCTCCTCAAGTTATCACAGTGTACTTGCAATTGTAAATGGCATGTTGTGTCTTATCTGGTCTAGTGTTACAAATCGTGGAAACTTCCCATTTTCAATTGCTCTTTTGCAGCTAATACATATCTTCTTAGAAGAAAATGTTTTTTCACATGCACTCAAGCTCATATATTCTTTCTTCAATTCATCATTGAAGCATTTAATGTTCTTTGAAAAATGAAATTGTTCACAAATTGCACATTCATTTCTAGGTGTGCCTTGGATGTATTTCACATAGAGTCAATGTGCTTGTTTTTTTTTTACATCGATATGCTCATCACATGAGCATCCACCTTTTCTTTTCTGTCCAGGTTTTTCCCTGGACTATATTTGTTTTAATTTTTCATATGCCACTCTTTCTCTTTTAGTTCCACACCTTGTTTCATTTATAGAATCTTCTTCTTCTGCATGTGCATCCCTTTTCACCCCTTGATGGGCAGTGAACCTGCAACTGCATTTGTTTGTTTCACATGCTGTATTTTTTAGGCTATGGTAACTAAGTCTCTTAACTTCAGGTTTCTGTTCTTTATGACAACCCATTCCACCAAATTCACTACTATTTTCTAATGTAGTTTTAACATCACATTGTGCATTGTGTTTATCTTGGTGTCTTCCTAGTACATGTCCAGGAACCAATACATTTTCATGCATACTTTTTCTCAATGCCAACACTATATCTCTATCATGCTTGTTTTCACATGTATTCACTGCACCCACTATGCGTTGGTTACAATGCTCATCACGTATTTCACTGTACTTCTCCCTTAGCAATGGCTCATAGTGAATGTGAAATGTATGTGTTTCAAATGACAACAAATCAACTATTTTATCACAGTTCGAGCCAACTGAATACAAGTTGACAATATTGTTGCCATGGAGGGACCACACTTGGATATTTACATTGAAAATGAATGATATCCATTGCAAACAGAATGTCCCACCATCTATCTTGCATTTTTCATATGGAATTTCCATATTTACATGATACTTCTGCAAATTTGCAATAGTTGTTGTATTTCCTACAAGAGCAAGTATCAAATATTCATGCAAGCAATGGAATGTATTTTGGTCACCACTTTTCATTGCATTTCAAAAGGATTGAACCATGTAAAGTCTCAAGGATTTTTCATTGAACTCTATGGCTATCAAATATCAAATTGCTTCGAACAAACTATCATCGCAACTAGACACGATAGGAATCTCTCTGCTCAATCCATAAGAATGCATCGTGTCCATATTACATTTCCAATAGTATTCAAGGTTTTTGCACATAGGTGACAAGCAAGTATCAGGTTGTTCAAGATTGCATATGGCTAGTTTCTTGTAAAGAAATGGTTTGCAGTGACCGCTAACAAGATTTGCATCATGAAACAAGATGCAATATGGATCTACATTTACATTTTTTTTGAAATGCAAATACCTTTTTTCCTCGTTAGTGACCAAACTGCAATCGATATATTTAACCATTTTACTAACCATCATATGAAAAATGTATCTCCCCATAGCCCTCTCTCATTGTCATTTAGATTTGAATATGCAGACAGGTGCATTTTTTATAGATATATGTCAATGTCATGAATCCCATGCAATTCATACAAGAAATTGGATCCTAGATCAAGCTCATATGATTCAAATGCTTCTTTATCTCCATTTTTCAAACAACCCAAGAAATGATTTATTAATTCATTTCACAATTCAATGGAAGCATAGAAAAAATGCAAATGGATGTGTAATGCATCAAACAAACAATCCCCAGGACTATATGTAAATGCATCCAATCTAAAAAGACCATTTTTATGCAGAACATGGTCAATATTTCCATGGACAATGCATTGCTCATTGTTTTCATAGTTTTCAACATCTGGTGTATCATCCATGTTCCTGTTTATGTCATTTAAATGATGCTTAGGCTTTATCTATAACATTGACCAACATAAAAAAACATAAAATGCTAAATACAATCTCAAAGTAGCATACCTTATTTTTGTTAGTGTTCAACTTTTATTTTCTTTGATACATAGAGTATTTGAAATATTCCTTGACCAACTTAACCAACCCCTGAAAAAGAAAATTAATAATCAGATGTTGGACAGGAAGTTTTGGATACAATGTTGGGAGAAAAACCTAAGTATAAGGAAAGTGTGTAGAGGAAGGAAAGTAGTGCACAGCTAAGACACATTTCACAGGAAAGTACACAGAAGGAAGAAAGTGCACGGGAGGAAGACATCGCATAGACAGAAGAATAAAGAAAAAGAGCGAGAAAATAAAGCACGAGAGATGGATGAAAGCATGACATTCAAGAAATAGAAGAACAACAAAAAAGCAGCATGAAGAGGGAAAAGAAAAAGAAAGCAGTTGAACAGCCACTTAACTGAGTTGGCCACACACTGTAATGGGATAGTTTTGGGATAAATAGAATAGGGTTTTAAGCCCTAGATTTTGATGTATAAATATGTAACGGCTTGGGAGATTAGGGTGTTGGAAAGATTATGCCAAAATCGTGAATGTAATAGTTGGTTATCACGGAGACATATGAATAAAAAGAGAGTTTAGAGAGGATATTGAGTCTTGTGGTATCTAATTGCCTATGTGTGCTTATAAATTATGTTTCTATGCTTCATAGAATAGAATTAGTTTATGGATTAATTGTGGCGTAATATTCATGACTATGAATGTGAAGAATATCTATAATAATCGAAAACATGCTAAGTAGAGAAATCTAGAAGAAATTAATACTAACTAGATTCGAATCACACGCATAGATAATAGAAGGAAGAATGAATCGAGTGCATGTCTCCCTTTCCCTTACTAGCAAAATCTTGGTTCTTGCAATCCCAATAGATACCTTAGGTGATACTTCATCTGCGCAAGTAGGTGATGCCAAAAGGGATGGTGTTTGGTGGGTTTGTTGGTCATAGTTAAACTGAACCTTGGGTCTTACAACTCATGCCTAGAAAAGTAACCCAACAAATGGTTTTGTTGTCGGGACTAGGAAATTGTGATTAAGGGAATGTTTTGGAGGTTGACTAAGAAGGATATCACGAAATGGTTGGAATGTAAAGAACAAGAATATGCATGACAATAGAATAGAAACCCTTGGATGAGTAAAAATCAATGGATGAAAAGGTATGTGTTCATGGATATCCATGAAATTTTATTTGGAAAATTTCCAAAAATTCTGATCGACTGGCTAGAAAGGTTAATAGAAAAAATTGGAAGGTTTAGTGCTACAGCACCACTGAATTGGACTCCTGAATTGGTAAGACAATTGAATTTAGTAAGTAACCCAGCTACTAGAGCAATTGATTTTTGGTTGGATAGTGTACTAGGGGGTTATGTTATATAATTTGCAGTAGATTGCATTCAATCATACTGTGTTGCAGAAAGGGACTTTTTCACAGGCTCGTGCGGGAGGTTCTTGAAATCGTTAAATACATGGATAAAAATGTTGTTATGTAAAAAACATGTGATGATAATGAAAGGTATGTGTGCACATAGGGGGAGTCGGAGGATGATAGGAGGACCATCTGAGAGAATGAAGAAAGAAATGAAAAAGGAAGGAAGGGACTGAGGATGCAAGAGGGAAGTATAATAGAGGAAGAGTAGGAGTTTGAAGAGTTGTGTGGAGGAAGGAGGTATAAGAGGCAAAATATTAGGGCTAGGAGAGAAGATACTCACAGTGAGACAGAAGAAAGAGAACCTTGCACACTAGTCAGAATCATGGAGATACCATATATAGGAGGAGAAGAAGAGGAGTTTCAGTCCAATCTAGTAATAGAAGAGTTGGTAAGTCATACTCAGAAAAGATCTTGTGTTGAATCCACAAACCCATGTGTGTCACCAAAATCAAAGATAAAATTTGAAGACTTATCAAAAGCCATCGTAGTTAGTCAAGGAGGAAAGAGTAGTAGTAGTTAGAATAGTGGGAATAGTACGCAGAGTCAAAGTCACAATCAGAGTCCACCAACATCACCAAGAGGAGGGACTACACAAACCAACATGGCGGGAGTAGATAATACTCTTAGACTTCCTAAATTCAAGGGAGTGGGGTCATAGGATATGGAACAACACTTGTTTGTTTGTGAAATAGTTTGGGCTGCTAAGAACATACAAGATGAGGCTGTGAAGATTCCACAATTAGCAACAACATTTAGAGGTTGTGCATTAGTATGGTAGATGAAGTTATAGAGTATTACGCCTATAGGATAGGCTAGGACTTGGGTAGAGATAAAGAAAGTGTTATTAAAGGAGTTCAAAAATCCAAAGTCAGAGTCAAAGTACATCACTGAATTGAAAGAGATCAAAAAAGTACAAACAGAGTTCATATGGGATTTCAATCAGTGATTTACATATGTGACGGCGATATTGACTTTCCAAATTCCATATCAACAACATCAAGAGTGGTTTATAGTAAAACTTCTACCACACATTCTTAGGCCCCTAATTCAACAAAAGGTTACATCGCATCCTAAGGCTCTGAAAAAATGCAATGACACTAGAGGCATATTCGGCAGGAGATATTGGAGGAATGGCACAAGTTCAGATGCAGTTGGTTGCATTGACAATTCATCTAGTGGAGCTTACCAAAGGGAAGGAGAAATGAGAACAATTTTGGTGCACCAAGTGCAGGGCGGAGGGCCATCACAAGGAAGAATACCCAGCATTCGTGCAGTATTTGGCAGCTGGAGCACCAAATCCATTACTAGGTGGGATACTGTGAGATATGTAACAAATGGGGCCATCACCCCACTGAGTGTCCATTGCTACAGAAGTATCAGAGTACACCAAAGAAATTTTTTTTTAACTTTTGCAAGTCAGTAGGATATGAAGAGAAGGATTGTCATGCATTCGACCTACTAAGGGAGCGCACATCAGATATGTAAAGGATCCAGGAATATAATGTCATCGCAAAGGGGGGTTTTGCACAATATAACAATCAGAGAGGTTTCAATTAGGGGAAAACAAGAAACTTTGGTAGAGGCCAGGGTAGAGGGACTTTTGGTGGATGAGGACGAGGATCGATTATCTGTTATAACTGTAATCAAACTGGATACTTGGCCCACAATTACCAAAATTTGTGTACGATGTGTACATATGATAGAGTATTGGATCACTCAACATAAGACTATCCCCAACTAGTTGCAAAGTGGCAAGCCAGAGGAAACCCAAGCCAGAATCAGAGTGTGTGGATGATATTAGTCGAAAGAATGATGAAGGACTGAAAGTAGCAGTTGTCACACATGGAGGAGATAGAATGGGCATTGATATGATGAATCAAGGAAAGCAGAATGAGCAGTGGGTAAGGAAGTTAGCAGAGCCTATACCAACATTTAATCCACAACAGAAGAAAGAGACATATCAGCCACCAAGAAAAGAAATACTTGGACATCATCAAGGAGCATCAACATCATCGGTGCCTCATATAGAAGATCAAGTTGTACCAGAGAATCTAATGGTGAAGGTAAGTACACTAATGGAATTCCTAAGGAATTGTGTAGAACTAATGAAAGATGGAACTATGTTAAGTACATTATATGACATGATTGATCACTGCACAAAAGGAAGAGAAACCCCTATCACATAAATAATGTTAAATTGGGTACTGCACAGGAAGAGAACCAACAGAGAATTTCGGTTCAATGTGAAAATTGGAGAGCATGATGTGGATAATGTTATCTTAAACTTAGGGTATGATGTGAATGTGCTACCAAAGGAGACATGGGAGATGATGGGCAAACCTGAACTAGTATGGTCCCATGTTCAGTTAAGGCTCACAAATCAGCATAAGATAGTCTCGATTGGGAGATTTACAAGAGTACCTATGAACATAGATGTGGTGTGTGGCATGGTAGACTCTGAAGTTATTGATATCATAGATGACATTCAACCATATCCAACATTGATGGGACTTGAATGGGATTTCTATAACTAGGAAATCATTAACTTGAAAAGGAGTGAGATGATATTTGAGGTTGGGGATCTAAAAGTTACTGCACCCTTAGACCCATCAAAAGGAAAGAGATACACAAAGCCAACAAGATGGAATGACATTGGCAACTTATATAATCTGATTGTGTGTATGGAGGATTATGTCGACCCGACAATGAATAGTGCATTGAGTTGGAGAAGTATCAGTTTGTGCACATCATATTTAGAAGCCTTTCTCAAGAATTGGCAGCACAGGATGCATGAAGGGTCAACTAGACGATGTGCACATATAAACCGATCCTTGTGTTGTATTGGAACAAAGCTATGTGACCCACCCAGGTATGATGGACTAACTGAGATAAGCATGTTTGTAAAATCATTTTAGTTACAAGTACCCGAACAGCAAAGGTTGTTGGCACTAGATGTCGTCTTAAAGGAGACTCTAGCTGGATAGTGGGTTTCACACAGAGAGAGAATAAAAGACTGGTCATAGTGTAGTCGACTAATGCATATCCACTTTGGCTCCAAGGAAGAAAAAACCGCGTAGAAGTACACAAGAGAAAGTGACGCGACGGGTCATGTGGAAAAATGTAGGGCATTATGGCACTCAATATCGAAAATAGAGTGGATGCACAGATTCATACACAACTTGGACACAATCCTCAAGAATCGGTATTTATAATTGGAGATGTGCAGGGAGACAGCAAGATGGGAAGAATTGACTCGGAGATTTGAAATCACATTTACGTTTGAACATGAATCTTCATCTATATATACAACACTACAAGTGATTCGAATGAAAATCTTTTCGGAGATAGAGATGATGGAAGTAGTACCAGTATGCAGTGTGCATAAAGCTAAGATGACTGTCCATAAGATATTGGAATGCTATAACATAACACGAGAAGAAAACGAGGAAGAGGATCCCAGGAATGTACAAATACATGAGACAGAAAGAGCACAAGTAGTAGAAGGGCCAGAGCTTGCATCCACCGCATACACATAGCCTATAAAGATGCATAAGGTAAACATTGGGATGACAGAGAATCCTAAATTTGCACAGATAGGAGATTATTGGAATGATGAGATAATTTAGAAGGTTGCAGACTTATTGCGGGAATATCAGTACTTGTTCCCAACAACCTTTTCAGAGATGAAGGGGATAGCAAGAGACTTAGGCAAGATGAATATTCCACTGAAACCTAGAGCTACACCAGTATGACAGAGACCTTACAGGTTAAACCTGAGGTACAAAGAGAAGTTCAAGGCTGAAATAGACAGGATGTTGGATGCGGGAATCATTGAAGAAGTAGAAGAATCCGAGTGGATTATCCCAAAGGTGGTGCAGGATAAGAAGACGGGAGGAATTAGGATCCGCGGATCTAAGCAAACTAAATTACGCATGCTTACATGATCCATTTCCAACACCATTCATGGATGAAGTGATGGAAAACGTAGCAAGTCACGAAACTTATTCATTTACAGATGGATTCTCTGAGTACCATCAGATAAGAATCGCACAGGAGGATAGACACAATACCACTTTTGCGATGGAGTGGGGCAGTTATTAGTATACAATTATGCCATTTGGATTGAAGAATGCCCCTGCGATGTTTTCTAGGGTAGTATTGGCAGTATTCAAAGAGTTCATCCATAAATTCCTTGAAGTTTACTTGGATCATTGGACGGTGCTCAATGTAAGTTTTAAACCTGTGAAGTAAATAAATGCATACAGATTCTTAAGAAAAACAGAAATTAATCAATGGCTCATCCACATAGTACACAGAGATTTATGTTGGAAACCCTTAACCGAGAGAAAACCAGCCTTCCTTGGTGTCGCACCTTTCAATTCTTCATTGTATTAATTTCACCATTCACCATACAATATATACAATATTTTAGGTATTATGTAGCTACCAAAACCCTAATCCCTTAATCCAGAATTAATTTAGAAAAACTGCTAAAAATAGCAAAAACCGCCCAAAAAAAATAATTGGGGTGTTGCCCCTGTTGGCACAGGAGACCCAGGGTTAAGTCCTAATAGCACACCAACAAGCCCTAACTAATGGCCCTTTCCGCAACACCTATGAAGCAGATGCAGTCTCACCCGAAGTAGCTATAGGGGGTTGCATGACACAGGTGTCTACAACCAGAGGAAATGCAAAGTGGATCCAATACAACAACAACACAACATCTATATATCATTTACCAGCTTAAACCTACTTCACACAGTATATCTTATATCTTGCAAAATAATGCAATGACAGACTAACAGAAGAAATAGAACACAGTATCAATCACACATAACACAACAAGATATATGTGGTTCACCCTCTCCCTAGGGCTACGTCCACAGAACTGTGCTTTATAATATATTAGATGGAAGCATACAGTTCTATATGCACTCTTAGCTTGTAGATATTCCTCTCATTCTCCCTTCTCTCTACCTCCCTTCCCTGTGCACCCATCTGCAGGATTGATCTTCACACCCAGCTGAAGATCTTACAGACTTTCCTCACCACTCAATACTCTTCTCTCAATAACAGTCGCTCCTCCTTAACCTAACCGACTAACCAACTAACACTAACTCATCCTAGGTCATCTTGACCTTTATTTATACATTACAATATCCCACCGACAACCCGAGGCCGAAACCTAGGTGTCAAAACCCTAGATACCAAAACCCTAGGTGTCTAAAACCCTAGGTCAACTTGACCCGCATTTTTCGGGCTTCGCCAGCCTGTCTTTCCTTCTTTCCCGTGAAGTGATCCAAAGCATCTACCAGTGGCTTTTTTCCCTTGTTGATTTTTCCATGATCCCTCTTCCTTTCTTGTCTGTCATCCTCGATCTCCTCATCCAACGTCTTGTTTCATCTTACTTCACTCTATCTTTTCTGCTCTTTTGCTTACTTCGACCCAGTATCAATCACTATGTCTTCCATGAAGTTTTCATTTCATCTTTTCTTCCTTAAACTTCACTTATTTCCATACCCAAGGGCCAACAGGCCCCCAACACTCACCTATGACTTGTCCCGAGGCACTTTGTTCTGAATCTCATGTTTTTCTTTGACTTCAAACTACACAGCGCAATTTGTGCTTTCTGTTCTACCCTCCTCCTCTGTGTGCAGACTGTCTTTTCTGTGTCTGGTACCCAGTTTCAACTGCACCTGGTACCTGGACCCTTCTTCCTCTACTTCTACTACGAGCTACGAGGGAGCTGGTTGTCATCGTACAACTTCAACAAGATCATGTTTACCAATCCTTCCCTCCATTCTCCATTCAGTGTCTTCAACTATGAATCTCCTCCTTCCGTGACATAGAAAACCTCATATGGCCCCAGCCAATGTGTTCTAAACTTCTCTGGATGCTTCATGAACTTAATGTCATATACCAATACTATATCTCCTTGCTTGAAGGCTTTCTTCCTGATTTGCCTATCATGATAGGCCTTTTCTCTTTCCTTCTACACCTACTGATGGAATCCTGCAATAAATTTTTCTTCCTCTAGTTCGACCAACTACGCGAGCCTCTCTTGAACAGCTCCAGTGTCATCCATATATGTAAAGGCTGCAATTCTTAAGCTAGGGACCAAATATTCCATGGGGACAACTGCTTCTAGACCATAAACCAACTTAAAGGGGGTCTTCATTGTCAACTTCTTGCAAGTGGTCCTATAGGCTCATAATACTGTTGGTACTCTCAAATTCCAGTCATCCTTGTTCACACTGCAAATATTTGTCAACGTTGTCTCCAAGATCTTATTGAATGCTTCAACTATCCCATTTGCTTGTGGATGGTAGGGTGTGCTCTTCTGATTATGAACTGCAAATTCCTGATTCAAGGCTTCAATGGTCTTATTAATAAAATCTGTGCCTTGATCACTCATAAGGATCTTCGGGCATCCAAAACTAGTTAAGATGTCATCAAATATGAAGCGCACAGTTGTAGTTGCACTGCAATCCTTGACTTCTCTTGCTTCTGCCCATCTAGTCAAATATTTTGTCGCATTGATTATGTACCTTGCTCTTGTGTGCTTTCCTGGTGGGTTTATAGGTCCCACAAAGTCAATAGCCCATTTTTCAAATTCTTGTAAGGTTAGTTGGGGTGCTAATGGAATTTCATCTCTTCTAGATGGTTTCCCAACTCTTTGGCATACATCACAGGCTCTATAGTATTCCTTAGCATCTTTATGTAAAGTAGGCCACCAGAGGCCAGATCTAAGAACCTTCGGCATTGTTTCTTTTCCTGTGTAGTGTCCTCATGTGATGCCTTCATGACCTTCTGCTAGAATTAGTGGTCTTTATGATTCCATAACACATCTTCTTAGGACCTCGTCAGGTCCCATCTTGTATAGTTGTCCAGCTATAAGTGAAAAAACTGTAGCACGCACTACCAATTGTTTCGTTTGAGTGATTGTGTATTCACTAGGTGCCATTCATGTTGACAGGAACTGGACTATCTCGGCGAAGTGATCGTCAACCTTCCTAATGGCCAGCAACTATGCATCTGATAGTGTATCCTCCAAACTAGTAGGTTCCTCTCCATGTTCCAACCTCGACAAGTGGTCAGGTCCTTTGTTCATCCTCCCTCTCTTTACCACAATTTCAAATTCATATTCCTGAAATAGCAGAAGACATCTACATGTTCTTCCCCCCAACACTAGCTTGTTGACTAGGTATTTGAGCGCGGAGTGATCAGTGAACATTTTGAAGTGTCCTCCCAACAAGTAGTGGTGAAACTTCTGCAACACATACACCATGGCTAACCCTTCTCTCTCAGTGGTGGTGTAATTTATCTTAGTTGTTGATAGCTTCCTTCTAGCAAAGGCTAACAGGTGGTCAATGTCTCCAGCTCCCAGTTTTGCTAACACGTCTCCTAATGCAATAGAGGATGCATCGACGTGCACATGAAATTCCTTTCTTCAATCCGGGAAAACTAGAATAGGCGCATTAACCATTTTCATTTTCAGTGTGTCAAAGCTCTGTTGGCATTCTTCTGTCCATTGAAACTGAATGTCTTTCTTCAAAAGATTCTCCATAGGTGTTGTGATATGTGCATAACCCTTAATGAACTTCTTGTAGTATCCAGTATGTCCTAGCGCAGTGTGCAGCTGCCTGACTGAAGTGGGTGGGTAGATCGACAATAATGGAAATCTTAGATAGATCTACCAACAATCCCTGCTTACACACAATGTAGCCTAGCAGCACTCGAAAGGGTGAAAATAAGATGCACTTCTTCAGGTTCAAGGCAATCTGAAATTGCCTGCACCTATCCAACATTAGTCTTAAACATTCAATATGATTTTTCAACAAGCTAAAAACAGCCCAATCATCAAAATATGCTTCTAGAAATTTATGTAAGAACTCCTTGAATGCTTCGACCACCACCCTAGAAAATATGGTTGGTGCATTCTTCAATCCACAAGACATCACTGTATATTGGTAGGATCCCCATTCTGTGGAAAATGTGGTCTTATGGCGATCTCCCTTGGCAATCATGATCTGATGGTATCCTGAAAATCCATCTGTGAAATAATATACCTCATGTCCACCTACATTATCTAACACTTCATCAGTAAAGGGTGTAGGGAATGGGTCATGCAAACAGGCATCATTCATCTTCCTGAGATCTAAAAATATCATGATCTCTCATGTCTTCTTATCTTGGACCACCATAGGGCTAATCCATTCTGACTCTTCAACAGGTTCTATGATTCCTGCTTCCAGCATTCTGTCTAATTCAATCTTCACTTTCTCCTTATATTTAGGATTCAATCTATAGGGTCCCTTCTTGACTAGCCTTGCATATGGTTTCAAGGGGATCTTCATCTTTCCCATGGGCCCTTTAATTCCCTTCATATTAGTGAACTTAGTTGGAAACAAGTCCTAGTATTCATGCAGTAATTTTGTGATTTTGTCAATAGTGGCAACATCCCAATAATCTCCAACGTTTACAAGCTTTGGTGTTTGTTCAGTTCCATTGTTAACTTTCTTTATTTTAATTGGTTGTCCAATAAAAGGTAGCTCAACTCTTGGTCCTTGTATGTCTCTATGTCCTTTTGTTTCTGTGATGTTCACCTTCCTAGGATCATCGTCTTCATCTGCATTGATATTGTAACAGCCTTTCAATTTCTGAAGAGGCACAGTCCAGTCTTCCTCTTCTTGCTCCAAAGGGGGGCTAGGTGCCTCCTCAAAAACTCTCTTTCTTACAATCTATAACGCTTGATCCACTGTAGTATATTGGATTTCAAATAGAAAGGTAGTTACAAAGTTCCGAGTCATACTCTCCTAATCTGCAATGATGAGGCGCAGTTCTGCTTGAAGATACCAATTGATAGGCATTGTGTCCAGCATGTTAATGAATTTGTGCACCCAATTCTCTTGAGGAATGTTGCCCCAGGCTTCCTCGCAACTTCGCACATGGTCCTTCAGACAACTTCAACCTGTGTATCTAACTTCGCAACCTTCTACTTGTTCTGAAAATCGCGTTGTCATCAAAGTGCGACATTGTACCCAGTCAACTATGTTCTACTTACGTGTTCCCCACCATCTTGTTGGAGTTGCTTTCAAGGCCTCATCTAGTGCCAACAACCTTTGTTGTATTGGTACATTTTTTTCAAATTCCAACACGAAAGTTTCTAAGTGATTCAAACCATCAAAGGTGGGAAAATTACTTACTGTTGTGTCGATCCAGTGAACTTCTCTGGTTAACCTAGCACATTGCCTTGTAGATACTTCATACATTTTGTTCTGCCAGTTCTCCAGTTCTTCTTCTGAGTCTGATGAACATGCGTTGTCACTTTTCCAGCTTAATTTCCCATCTGTTGTCGAATTAATATAATCCTTTTGTATCGCTGTCAATTTGTATATATTTTCTAATTCGTATGCACGGTCTTCTTCTCTGATGGGCTCGGTATACCTGTGACCTTCGTCGAGATCTAAAGGTGCAATGACCTTAATTCCATCTCCTTCAAATTTCATTCTTCTTTTCTTTAAATCAACCACAGTGGAATTATTGAAAGCCCAATCAATTCCTAATAGCGCAGGATAAGGACAGCTATCATCAACTATCTCAATCCTCTCAAAGTCCACAAATGTTCTGAACCCATCGATGTCCACGGGTACATGTTCCAATCTATCAAAGGGGCTCACAGCCTGTTGATTCGCCATCCTAAGCCTGATAGGAGAATAGATCAACTTAGGTTTTCCCATCAGTTCCCAAGTCTGCTTCGACATAACATTGACCTCTGACCCTAAGTCGAGGACCACATAATCTATATCATATTCTCCAATCTGAGAATTCAGATGTAGTTCCTTATGTGTCCTTCTCTTTTTAGATAAGTGGTGTACTGCTCTATTCAGCGAGGGATCTACCTTTCCTAGCTCATACTGTCTGATTGAATTTTTTAACTCTCGTACAGCGCTTTCATCGTTAATCAAATTGATGCAAGTACATAAGAATTACATAAGATTCCTTACTTCTTTTCCTTCTCCTGGCGAGGCAGACTGATCGAATGCCAGAAGCATTCAGTACTCTCTTATTTATGGTCAATCTTTAGATGATGAAGCCTGATCTCGTCCAAATTCTTTCCTTGCTTCTTCAAAATTTTGTCTCTCTTTCTTTGGATCAAATTCTTGTCTTCTTTATAGCTTTCTTGATTCCTGATTTTCCTATGGTATTTCCTAGTGTTATTCTATCTTCGCTTGTAACAGCACCTCCTCTCGTGATTACAGTGACTCTGGGATCCACTCTGCAAGGTTCTACAAAGATCAGTTGTACTTGCTAGTTTCCTCCTCGTCTCTCCTAAATTTTGGCCAACATCGCAGGACAATATTCAATGACATGCTCAAATGAGTTATAGTAATTGCAAGTGGTACAAGGGTTCTAACAGTCCCTTGCCAAATGGCCTGGTTGTGTGCATTTGTAATAGATGATCTGAACTCGACCTAGGCCCATGCCTCATCCTCGTCCTCTTCCTCTGAATCCACCGCGAGGGTTGAAGTTTCCTCTACCTAGGGAATTGTACTGTGTAGTGTTCCCTTCTTGTTGTACTTCACCTTGGATTTTGTATATGTCCCTTGATCTTTCATGCATGAGGTCGTAAGCCCTACAATCTCTATCATCATGCCCTACCAACTTACAGAATGTGAAATACATATTTGTGAGTGTCTGAACATATTTTTGCATGTAATAGCATTCACCAGGACGATGTCTATTTATACATACCTCGCACCAAGGTAGGGTAACTTGCTTCAAGGGGATCAGAGCTCCAGATTCCAAGTACTCGTGAAATAGGCGACAGTTCTCCTTGTCATGGCCTTCTGATTTGCATCCAATGCACCAAATATCTTCTCTTGTATCTTTTCCCTTGTCTTTCTTCATATCTTTGACCTGTAGAGACAATCTAGTTAACTGACTTAAAATTTTACTCATACCTGAGCTGGATTATCACATAGGGGAGGATTCTAGTTTCATGGCGATCTCTAATGCCTCAGCTTGCGAAGCAATTTTCTGCTGCATCAAAGGGACTTTGATGTGTGGTAGGAGGGCAGCAATGAACCATTATTTCTTCTACTCATCCAGGGTCTGAAAAATCAAGCGGCCTGTCAAGGTCTTAAACCCCTGATCAAACTCCCAAACAGGTTCAGATACATTCTGCTTGATTTCCTTCATATTTGTAATACATTGTGACTCTGACTTAGGTTTCTTGAACTCAGTAATCAATGCAGCCTTAATATCATTTAGTGGTTTCAACTATACAACTCCTTGGACAAATTTAATGTACCAGCTTAGTGCACGGTCTCTCAGGGTGGTACTAAATTGAGTTCTCTTAACTGCTTCATCAGTGATTTTTTTAATACTCCATACAGCTTCACATAGAAACCAGTGTTGATCAGGATCTTCATATCTGTCTCCCCTAAAGATGGGTAACCTCATCTCATCTGCCATGGATATTCCTAGGTTTCCTGACTGACTCTGTACTAAACTACTTGTAATGGTGCTCTGAGTGCTCTGATGACTCTGACTACTTTGATTACTCAGGTTACTTAATGCTGCTAAAACAACAGGAGGAGTAATAATACTTACTTCAACAGTCTGCGTAGTTCCTGAAGTTTCTGATTCTTCTTGGAGAGATTCTTTAGTCTCTTCTTCTCTTGGCCTAGTGGACCTTGGATGTTCCTCGTTCAGTAACTCTTCCTCTTCTCCATTGTAAAACCCTTCTTCCTGTAGAAGTGGTTCACGATTTGGCTCGAACAATTTTACCAAAGGAACTTCTCTGAATATCCTTCCACTACGCATATGTCCAACCTCTGTGTCATTATCGTTTTCTGAATTCTTGAACATTGGCTTTTCAATCTGAATACTACTGTATTTTCAAGATGTTCTTCTCATGCAATAGCATCTTGATCTTCAACTTGAGAAAATGTAAAAATTTTCCTCTAGGTACCTTAAAGAAATATCTCTTTGCATGGATATATGACTCCACTTTGTCAATAGCTATCGAACCATTGATCTACTAGTCTTAATACAGCGTTGTAAACTCTCTTAACCTTCTTGATCAGCGTCGACATCCAAACCACAGGCGGTCTAGATATGATCTCAAACTGGGTATCTGCTAATCTGGCTAACCACTCATATAACTCCTTGTGGATTCCTCCAAAGAAAATCTCGTGTATATCAGTAAAGATATACCTTCCCAACCAATCTTCTGTGCTAAGATTAGGGTTCTTGTTCTAGGCTTCTACGAAGTCCTTTTCTTGTTCTTCTATCCACTTCTCAATCTTTGTATTCGATGGAAACCACCTTGACATTCCGTCAATAAGATCCTGGTCCTGGCAACAGAACCATTTTTTGGCACAAGGGCAGACCCGGGGTTCATTTCTAATAGCACACCAACAAGCCTTGACTACTAGCCCTTTCAGTAACACCTACGAAGCAGATGAAGTCTCACCCAAAGTAGCTATAGGGTGTTGCAGGACATAGGTGTCTAAAACCAGAGCAAATGCAAAGTGGATCCAATACAAAAACAACACATCATCTAGATATCATTTACTAGCTTAAACCTACTTCGCACAGTCTATCTCAGATCTAGCAAAATAATGCAATGACAGACTAATGGAAGCAATAAAACACAGTATCAATCACACATAACACAACAAGATATACGTGGTTCACCCTCTCCCTAGGGCTATGTCCACAGAAATGTGCTTTATAATATATTAGATGGAAACATACAGTTCTATCTACACTCTTATCTTCCAGATCTTTCTCTCATTCTCCTTTCTCTCTATCTCCCTTCCCTACACACCCAGCTATAGAATTGATCTTCGCACCCACCTGAAGATCTTACAGACTTTCCTCACCACTCAATACTCTTCTCTCAATAACAATCGCTCCTCCTCAACCTGACCGACTAACCAAATAACACTAACTCATCCCAGGTCCTCTTGACCTTTATTTATACATTACAATATCCCACTGACAACCTTGGACCGAAACCTAGGTGTCAAAACCCTAGATACCAAAACCCTAGGTGTCTAAAACCCTAGGTCAACTTGACCCACATTTTTCGGGCTTTGCCAGCCTATCTTTCCTTCTTTCCCGCGAATTGCTCCAAAGCATCTACCGGTGGATTTTTCCGCTTGTTGAGATTTCCATGATCCCTCTTCCTTTCTCATCTATCATCCTCGATCTCCTCGTCTAATGGCTTGTTTCTTCTTACTTCCCTCCGTCTTTTCTTCTCTTTTGCTTACTTCGACCCAGTATCAGTCACTATGTCTTCCGTGCAGTTCACATTTTGTCTTTTCTTCCTTAAACTTCACTTCTTTCCATACCCAAGGACCAACAACCCTGAACGTTGCATGTAACCAAGGGGGGGGAACGTGTCCCCCCCTAGGACCCCCACAGGAAAGCACTCGGTGCACATGACACAAAGAGAAAAGGAAGTTGAGATCATTAGATGAAGTTGTTGAATCTGACATGCCCACACACACTCATGCAAAGAATATAACACATACCCAACATTCTCCCACTTGTTGTTTTCTTTGCATACAAGGGTTCATAGGATTACATAGACAACAATCCAGAGCAGGATTAGATGAAGTTCTCCTCTACACCGGGAGAACTTCTCTATGCTCACAAACTTTGTTAATTAATCTACAACATTCTTCAAAGTGTCAACATTTTCCAGCAACACCTTCTTTTCTTCAACCATGTCTCTCACAAAGTGATATTGAACATCAATATGTTTTGTCTTCGAAACATAAGCAGGGTTTTTTGCTAGGAAGATTGCACTCTGATTGTCATAATCTAATCTCATTTCTTGTTGTACCAACCCAATACCTGAACACAATCTTTGTAACCATACTTCTTCCTTGCTTGCATGAGTGGTTTCCATGTATTCTACTTATGTAGTTGAGAGTGCCACTACAGCCTATGTTTTTCTCATCTAAATGATTGTTCCTCCAAATAGAATAAATACATACGCACTTGTAGATCTTCTATGATCCATATCTCCAGCCTAGACTGTATTAAAAAACCCATCTATGTCCAACACTCTGTCCAATCCAGGTCTTCCTTGGTAGCACAATCCATAACTGGTACTGCCATGCAAATACCTAAAGACCCTCTCTATTGTTGTCCAATGCTCCTTCCCTGGTTTTGACATATACCTGCTCAAAACTCCCACTGCATGTGCAATGTCTGGTCTAGTACAGACCCTTGCATACATGAAACTTCCAACTACACTGGCATACAGAACATGGGACATGTCCTCTTCTTCTTCCTGTGTCTTGGGACACTGATCTGCAGATAACTTTACACCTATAGGAATAGGAACCTTGACCGGTAATTTACTTCCATGCATATTAAACCTCTGCAATATCGTCTCAACATTTTTTCTCTGATTCAACCAGAATTTCACGTTTTCGGGATCTCTTTTAATCTCCATTCCCATAATGAAATTAGAAGAACTGAGATCCTTCATGTCAAATTTGGAGGATAGTTTTGATTTCACCTCCTTGATAACATCCATGTTATTTCCTACCAGCAACATGTCATCAACGTACAACACTACATAAATGATGTGATTACCAACTTGCTTGGAATATACCTAATAATCAGCCCTGCTTCTCACAAATCACAATCCAAGGATGTATGTGTCAAATTTTTGGTACCACATCCTAGGTGATTGATTCAGACCATATAGTGACTTCTTTAGCTTACATACCAGCTCTTTCTTTCCCATCACTACAAATCCTTTTGGATGCTTCATGTAGATTTCTTCTTCCATATCTCCATGTCGTCATTTTGTCTTCACATCCATCTATTCCACTTCAAGATCAAAAGAAACAACAATAGATAAAATAAATCTAATAGAAATTAACTTGCCAACATGCGAAAAAATCTCACCAAAGTCAATTCCCCCTATCTGGGAATAACCTTTTGCTATTAACCGAGCTTTCTATTTCTCCACTTTTCCTTCTGCATTAAAATTCTTCTTAAACAACCATTTTCTACCAACAAATTTTCTTCCAGCTGGCAACTCAACTATATCCCATGCCTCACTCTTCTCCAAGGCAACCATTTCTTCAACCATGGTCTTCTTCCAAATTTTACTAGCCTCTGAATTCATTGCTTCCCTGACAGTTCTAGGATCATCATCAGTAATAGATAAATAAAAATTAGAATGCAAATTAGGTGGACTATACCTTTCTGGTTTCCTTATTTCCCTCACTGATCTCCTCAATACTGGGGTGTTGATTAATTGGGTTGGTTTTCATTGATGTCAACCCTTGAAGAAGGTTTGGTAGCAAATTCTAGTAGCACAAAGGTTTGGGTAATGGACCCAAGTTTGTTAGATGGATAATGGTATTAGTTTTGATACATTTTCAGGTAAGACAATTCTATATGGATAGTACATGTCATGCCATTTTCGATGGTATGTGGAACATCACATAACTCCTCACAGTTAGAGAGTTATAGCCATGTGAAGTTGGAGAACCCTCATGAGTCATCTAGAAGCCCTAAAATGTCAAAGTAGTCAAAGTGTTTGCGAAGAAGAAATTATTTAAATAATAAAGTGAAGTGATGAGTTTACTATAAGTCAAAGAGGATGCAAAAGAAATTATTTAAATAATAAAGTTAATGGAGAACTCCCTAAANCCACCGCTACAAATCCTTTTGGATGCTTCATGTAGATTTCTTCTTCCATATCCCCATGTCGTCATTTTGTCTTCACATCCATCTGTTCCACTTCAAGATCAAAAGAAACAACAATAGATAAAATAAATCTAATAGAAATTAACTTGCCAACATGCGAAAAAATCTCACCAAAGTAAATTCCCCCTACCTGGGAATAACCTTTTGCTACTAACCGAGCTTTCTGTTTCTCCACTTTTCCTTCTGCATTAAAATTCTTCTTAAACAATCATTTGCTACCAACAAATTTTCTTCCGGCTGGAAACTCAACTATATCCCATGCCTCACTCTTCTCCAAGGCAACCATTTCTTCAACCATGGCCTTCTTCCAAATTTTACTATCCTCTGAATTCATTGCTTCCCTGACAGTTATAGGATCATCATCAGTAATAGATAAATAAAAATTAGAATGCAAATTAGGTGGACTATACCTTTCTGGTTTCCTTATTTCCCTCACTAATCTCCTCAATACTGGGGTGTTGATTAATTGGGTTGGTTTTCATTGATGTCAACCCTTGAAGAAGGTCTGGTAGCGAATTTTGGTAGCACAAAGGTTTGGGTAATGGACCCAAGTTTGTTGGATGGATAATGGTATTATTTTTGATATATTTGCAGGTAAGACTATTCTATATGGATAGTACATGTCATGCCATTTTTGGTGGTATGTGGAACATCACATAACTCCTTATAGTTAGAGAGTTATAGCCATGTGAAGTTGTAGAACCCTCATGAGTCATCTAGAAGCCCTAAAATGTCAAAGTAGTCAAAGTGTTTGCAAAGAAGAAATTATTTAAATAATAAAGTGAAGTGATGAGTGTACTATAAGTCAAAGAGGATGCAAAAGAAATTATTTAAATAATAAAGTTAATGGAGAACTCCCTAAAATAAGGAAAGTGGTTTGAGAAATTTTAGAAGGTAAATAATAAAGTAAAGTGATGAGTGTACTATAAGTCAAATTGGATACAAAAGAAATTATTTAAATAATAAAGTTAATGGAGAAACTACTAAGTGGACAAGTGGTTAGGAGTTGGTTAACCCTA
>JASDQU011245899.1:5056-17147 GCA_032191745.1 Picea mariana | reverse complement strand
AAGAATCTGATTTGCATTCTTAAACGAACTGTAGTCGACCAACAGAGAAATTGGCATAATGCATTACCCAATTCCCTCTAGGTTGATCATGTCACCCTAAAGGTCTCCATAGGGACCTCTCCTTATTTCCTTGTCTATGAGAAAGAAACTATCCTTCCTTTGAATATTTATCTTCCTTCCCTTCACATTATGCATCAATCACATGGGAGAGAATGTCCCATCATCTAAAGATGCACTGATACTTTGTTGAACCTAGAGGAGAAATGCACCAAAGTGAAAACAAAGTTTGAAGCTCACCAATACACTATTAAGTGTTGGTTTGATCAAAATTCTACTGGAGAAAAAATATTTCAAGTCAGTGACCTGGTTCTCAAATGGGACAAGCTGCATGAAGATTAAGGAAAACACTCAAAGTTTCAACAATTGTGGCTTGGCCCTTTCATGATCAAAGAGAATACCGTCCTAGGAACCTACCACTTGTGAAGTCTACAAGGGGATGTAGAACTCCTTCCCTTTAATGGAGAAATTATAAAACACTACATCAACTATCCCTTGAGGCAACTTTCCTCCCCTATATATAAATAAAGAGTTCATTTTTTCGTCTTGATTTTCTACTCAATTTTACTTTACCTTTATGTATTTCTTTCTTTTGATTTCATACTTTGCAATTATATTACTTTTGGTTTTTTTAGTTGGATTTATTTTTCTCTCTCGATAATTATCACCCTAGAATTCACAGAAGTTTGATGGTTTGGACCTGAATATATTTTGAGGTGTAACACATATGGTGTCAAAAGCTTGGAAATCTATAGTTTGGCTTCCAAACATAACTTCATTCTTATCTATAAGGAATTGTTGTGCATGATGTCAAGCTAAAACTAGTAGTGGAACATAGTTATCAACATATGATCATTGTACTCTTAAAATGTAATGAGGAAAGAGGCTAAGAGTCATGTCTAAGAATACATTTTGTGTTTGTTCGAAACTAATGAAGGACTATTTCGGAAAGGAATTTGTAGTAATCTAGGGTATGTTACGCAGGGTGTTTTCTCATCTATAATAAAGTTGGAAAATATTTCTTTCATAGGTGTCATTCCTCATGCATTTAAAGGAAAACTAGAATCCCCCCATCCACCTTTCTCTGAATATAAGAGAATCAAATTATAAAAGATAAAATCTTGGGAAAAGGCATTCTAGATCATGTGGGACATGCAAGTATCTCCGTCGGAGCTATGGATTCTCTCTTATAGTGTAGCAACGATTGTGACACCGGGGTGACTCTATCGAGGCTATGGATGCTCACTAGAAACAAAGCAACACCATATAAATGCATAAGAAACTTGTATTTTCATCATTCTCGACATCTCAGCTCACTATTATACTTCTTGTGCCTCCTTGAATCTAATTCCATTTGAATAGGTTATATATTAGTAATCAATATATTTTGGGCATGGTTCTAACTTCTTCTTTGTATCATACAAACTTTGTCTCATCAAAATCTACATTTTGAAACGCTATGGGAACTTCTCTTTCAATCTTGAGTCATGCAATGGAAATGTTTCCATTTTCAAAATCTTATGTTTAGATACCTCTTTGTAGATATGCATGGATTCACCCAGTGTGTCACCATTTGTTTTTTCAGGCATCAACAAACTCCCTTTTCTTGTATTTTCTTCTTGAAAATCCTCCTCTCCAAGAAAATGGGACCCCTCTTGTCTTCTATGAGATCCTCTTGAATTGAAAATTTTCCTAAATGTTGATCATGTTTGCCTCTCTCTCAGTAGATCAACTTATTTTGGTTTTGTTTTGGATTGAATCCCTGTCTTCAACACTTGGAAAAAAAATTGAAAGTCATTTTGGTGTTCGAGAATTTTATTTGTAACTCCTCTAGTATACATCGAAGGATTTCCCTTGAAGTTCTTCGATATTCACCAGAGAACTTCCCTCGAATTAATATAAAACACTTATTCGACAATCAATGTACTTAATGTTAACTCCTTTGATTCAACTGAAGGATTTCTTACAAAATCCTCCAATCAGGTCAAAGGAATTCCATGAAATCATTCTGACACACTCACACCACTCATCAGCTGAGTTACCATTAGCTCCTCCAGTCCACATCAGAGGAATTCTCAACATCATTTCTAGTGTGTTCATGGCGCTTCCCATTAAGACCTTTGGTGCACACCAAAAAATTTTCCACCATTCCCTCTAGTGTATACTGGAGACCTTCTCAACAACATCTCCAGTTATCACCAGACAACTTGATTCCACTATCTTCGATGAAACTTTGGCATCACCCTGGTGCCCTTGCATTAGTTTCACGCAATAGTTATAAAAGGGAACTTCTCCTTTACTATTTAACCATTGTTCTTTCGAGTGCCCAAAAGACTTGATGAACGAAGTGCCAAGCCCCAAACCTTTCAATCTAGTGAGACTGTGAGTGCTCTCATCATCTTCACTAATTATTATCCACGTATCAACACTATCCAAGTATTCCCTAATTTTACTTGGCTTTGTTTATATAATTTTCTAAGGGTTAGGTTAGGGTTTTCCCCCAACACTCGGGAACCAATACCCTGTCTATCAACCTTTAAGTTTTTGTCTCATATTTACATCACCTCCATTTTCCATAACGCTTTTCCCCATACCCCCCCTCCCACCCCCGCAAATGCTTAGTGTGCTGCCACCCATAACCAATAATGGAAGCCTGCCTCTGCAGTCTCAGAATAGTGTTAATGGGGTACCCCTTGTGCTTACCCTTTTCAGCCATAAATTGGCATCTGTAACAGTTTTCCCCAAGGTTGGTTTGGGTTTCCATGGTTTCTAGTTCCTTATCCCTAGTTGATACCCGACACCATCATGGAGCTCTCGGGTAACTGTATCCATGTACCAGGTGTAGTGAAAATTGATTATAACCTCAGTGTTATTCAACCATCAATCCCTTTACTTCGTATTTCTTGGCCCCAAGCATGCAAGCCCTAACTCATGCCTAAAGAACCTTCCACACTTAACCAATTTTTAAGATTTTCTCTAGTCTCGCTGGAGGACTTAGAGAGATTACCACTAGTCCTTATCGGAGCACTTAACAATAATGTCGCTAGTAAAACCAGAATATTTTGTGTTATTCCCTCTAGTCCATTTAGAAGACTTGACGAGATATCCTTTGGTATTCACTGGAGGAGTTAACAAAATTGAATATGGTGGTAACCAAGGCCCTTTACAATATCATCTCCAGTATCTTTGTGCGATCACCTCTGGTGTTATCAGGGTACTTAACATCATGGTTGTCGGTCCACTCAGGAAACTTGGTATTAACTCCTCTCGTATTCATCGAAGGATTTAACATGATTTCCTATGGTTGAAACCATAGGAATTTACACAAAATCCTACGGAATATGCACTTACCCTTTGGCACACTTAACAACGTTTCCTCTGGTTCAATTGAAGAGCTTCACACAAACCTCGTCGATGTATGGAGGTCTTCATACAAACTTATCCAGTGTAACTGACACACTTTACATGAACCTTTTTAGTACACATCATAATAGTTCCCATGAACTTCTCCAGTTTCAATTTTGTATCCATTAGCCAAGATATTATTTAATTAACCGGTTGATGTTTTTCAAGCTCCTTCCGACTAAGATTTAAAACTCCAAAATTCCTTCCATCATACGATCGTATTCAGATGAGGACCTCCCACCTAATATTAGTGCAAGTTATTCTTCGAGTATTTGACACACTGAGCTACCTAAGAAGATTTACTTTTCATACATGTGTTTACACCTATTGATCTGATAATGCTTATTTTTCTCGCCTGGTTTGTTTTTTGGGATAATTTTTTTTATGCATTAGATATTCAAAAATGTCTCCATGGAAGAAGGTGACAAGAAAATCACTTTCCCCAAAGGCCTCTGAGAGTGGTATCAAACATGAATAGGAACCTAACATCGCAAGAGCAGTATATGATTACACAACATGACTCTTTGAAAATGGAGGAGACTCACTCAAGTGGGGCAAAGTCCGTGAAATGTTGAAAAACTAAACTTTCCCAGTTGAGTTCGATGATAATGATGAAATAAAGATCTTCAATAATATTTGAAAGTCAATAATACATAGGGTGGAAGTGCATTTTGAGGTACTCCCTTGCACATACACAATTTCTTGGATCCTCAAGCATGTATATTTGGGAAGCAGATATATCGACAACACTAGGGCAGAACCCATAGCATCCTTCTGACCAACCAACTTAGAGAAATGATACCACTTAGAGAAGGGTACCAAGACATTGGATGAATAAGTTATCAATGGTTTCAAGCTCAAGGAAAAATATGTGTTTAAGTTATCTTACAAGCCAGATGAATCTTTTAAGAACACGCCTTCTAGCGAGTAGCCCACAACAACACTGATGATTCCATATCAATAATTGGTAGCCATTCTATGTTGGTTGTACGAAGAAATGGATGCCTCCACATTCACGCTATCCTTGATGTCACTAATATGTTATTGTGCAGACAAAGGATATATGTTCGACTGGGATGATATCTTATTAGCTACTCTAATAAAGTATATCATTGCAATGAAGGATACTAGGCTCGAAACAATTCAATATTTTCATATGGCATTGTTTCTATTAGACATCATGTGTGTAAAAAATCAGTACCCAAATATGGGTTGGTCTTGGCAGCCAAAAGATCTATTGATCCATGCTTACTACAAGGTTCTTCGGGAGCACAAGTATAGGATGGAGTACCAAAAAAGATGCAAACATTTCTTTGCACGATTGTACAAATTCATCTTTTGTGTGTCATCCCCATGTATGGTAGAAAATGTGCTTGTAGTGATCAAAAGGATAGGGGACTGGTAATTGATGGAGCATGACATGTATATCAGAGTAAAGGAAGCCACCAAATCCCCACATATGGTTCCTTGATTTGTCCCAAACAAGTCGGTACTCCAAAAAGTAGCTTATCAAACAATGATCAATGGAGTTGGGGAAATCCTTTACCGAGATAAGAAAGAAATATTCCCCTCTCTCCCATTGTGGATCAAATCATATTCATTTGTAAACACCAAGTAGGCCCAAGAATAAGTATATGTGTTGCTTTTGTATCACTTTGGAGAAGAAATATTTAGGAGGCATGACCCAAAGAAAGTTCAAAGAACACTTTAATAATATTGGCATCCCATGGGAATACACTTCAGCCACTTGGGAGGAAGAGGAAGTCCATTGTGGTGCCAGAACACATGGAGAATTCATTTCCAAAAGACAATAAAGCCCCTAGGAAGAATTGTGGATGAATAAACAGATCGTGAGGAAGCTCAAAATAAAAAAGAAGAATATGAAAAAACAAAATCATTTGTAGCAACTGCATCCCCTCACTCTAGATTAGTAGAGGAAGAAGTGTCAGTAGTAGAGAAAAAGAGGCTGAAGAAAGAAAAGATCCACAAGAAGAAGGAGGATGTTGCAGAGAAGAAAAGGAAAACCGATGAGGCTAAAGATAACGTAAAATATGAAGAAGAAACAACAACAACAACTAAGGAAAAAGATGAGGCAAAGGAAATTTTTGATAAAGAAGATAAACAAAAGGCATAGGATAAAATATATGCCACAACAACAGAAGCAACATGAAAGGCAACAAATGAGGCTGCAGAAAAGGCAGTTGAAGAGGAGAAACTCAAGAAAGATGAAGAAGCTCAGAATGATGAAGCATCTTCGATGGACACTAACATCTCGGAGATATTGATAGGAGCCACCAACAGTCACACCCAATTCTGTGGATTGGAATTGGGTCTCTGCACCCCATTCAAATTGAGTAAAGTGGCCAATCTTAAAAAGTTTAAATATGGCAAGGCCACATGTAGCATTGTACAACAACATGTGAAGAAAGTACCAGTCACGAGAGGAAATCCACTTTCCATCCTCACACTGACCCCAGCGACAAGAAAGGTTGGAGAAGACCCTCTATCCATAGCATATGTTGGTACGACAATCTCCATCGCAACAAAACAAAATATAAAAAATGTGTCCCGCCAAAACCAAGAGTAGGAGGCAGAATTAAAGTGTTGGGGAATAAAATGGAACATGGTATGAAACAAAGAACACATAATTGCATACAATCGAAGAGGAATACAAATTTTGAAGAACATAGGTGGCGTCTAAAGACACCATTACAACACTTAAGCACAATGTATTGTGATCAGAACATCACAGTTCATATCGCATAGCTTGATTTGCATGATCTATTGTGAAATATCAATTCAAACTCATCGTTGTGATAATGAACCAAAGGGTCTTGTTTTATACTCTCAAGATCTAGCCAAATACCACAAAATCTGATAGATCATGTCCACATATAACCCTCGGTGGTTAGAGTTGATTCCATAAAATATTCTATGTCAAGTCAGCTCAACAGGACTCGATCCGACAAACTATCTATCCAAATCATAGTATATTGTAGGTTTGGTCGATCCATCATCTGACTATCTTCAATTGTTGGTCGACTGTCCAACCGACAAGCACATGGACTACCCAACCGACTAGTATAGTGTGTTGTTTGATCGCCCGACCGATTGTATCCATATATAGGTCAACCTATCGACCGATTGAACCTAGGAGATATGTGATGAACCATCAATGCTTGATGTCCCAACACCTCCCCATCAACACACAACTCTGGATATTTAGGATGTAATATTCCAAATATAAAAAGTATGCAAAATAGAAATAAAATGCTAGAAATGGAAGATGAACAACAATATAACCAGAATAACACCACAATAATACTGAAATGATAACAGAATAACACCAGAAAGAACACTTTGATTACTTAGAGCAATTTTCACGGGCCTCTTCGAGGGGGAAACCTCCAGTAAAGCAGAGATATATTACAATGATATCCAAGCTAGGGTTCACATACCCTTGACTCCTATTTATACTAAATATGTCTATCAAGAGAACCATCTAGAGGAAGATCCTTCTAGAAGCGAAAGCTTCTATTAGGTCTTATTACATTCGATTTATTCTACCTTATTGCAAGGCTTTATTAATATTGACCTTTATTACACTGGAATACATTGTTCTACCTAAGTAAGGGGTTAGGTCCCTAACATGTCTTCCCCCTTAAAAACAACCTTGTCCTCAAGGCTTGAGATGTGGAAATTGTTGTAGAATGGTAGTTGGTTCCCAAGTGGCATTTGCTGGAGTTGTATATTTCCACTGGACTAACACTTCCTTGATGGTTCACTGATGCAAGCAACGCTGTTCCAAAACTGCTTGTGGTTGTAGCCAAATGGAGCCTTCTTCATCCAACTCAGGAAGGTTGGTTTGAGTTTGTCACTTATTTCCAATCACCTTCTTCAAGCATGAAACATGAAAAAAAGGATGTAGCTTAGAGTGTCTGGGAAAAGCTAACTGATAGACCACTTGTCCCGTGCACTTGAAAACTATATAAGGACCATAAAAATTTAGGTGCCAGCTTTTGACAATGATCGGCCTTGAGGGAATTTTCTTGTAAGGTTGCAGTCGAAGAAACACCTAATCCCCTTCTGTAAATTGACGTTCAGAGTGACCTTGATCTGCTTGTTTCTTCTTGCGATTCTGAGCCATGACAAAATTCTTTTTGAGGGTATGAAGAATATCCTCTTGAACTTTAAGCGTTTGGTCAACTACATGGACCTTCGAGACACTTGGTAAATATGAGAGGACCGAAGGTGGATTTTGTCCATAGACTGCTTCAAAAGGAGTCATGCATGTAGTTGTATGGTATGAAGTGTTGTACCACCATTCAACTAGGGGTAACCATTGAGCCCACTGATTTTTATTTTCCAATGCAAAACACCTCAGATATGTTTCCAAACACTTGTTGACAACTTCAGTTTGACCATCCATTTGGGGATGATAAGCTATGTTGAGATGCAATGCGATTAGAAACAATAGAATGAGGCATGCCATGGAGCTTGAAGATCTAATCCATGAAAAGTTGATCCATTGTGGATGTTGTAAATGGGTGTTGAAGAAAACATAAATGAGCATACTTGGAAAGGCGATCAACTACCACCATGATGATTGATTTATTACCTGATTTAGGTAATCCTGTAATAAAATCCATAGAGATATCCCTTCAAATAGCAGGTGGAATCGGAAGCGGTTGCAGTGTGCCCGGAGATTTGACTGTTTCTCCCTTGTTGCATTGACACACACCACATTCAGCCAAAAAATTATGAACTTCTTGTTTCATACCATCCCAGAAAAAGGAACGTTTGACCCTGTCATAGGTTTTGGTAAACCCAGAGTGCCCAGTTGTGGGTGTAGCATGAAGCTCAAAAAGCACCGTGGATTTAAGTTTTGACTGTTTACTTAAATACAAATGACCTTTGTATCGAAGCTCATCATGGAGCCGTGAATACCCTAGGGAAATTGGAGAATTGGACTTCAATTGTTGTATCAGATGCAAACTTTTGGGATCATGTAGCCATTCCTGGCGAACGTCTTGGAGCCAATCTGGTAAAAAGAAGGAGAGAGAAAAAAGGGAGCCTTCATCTTCATATTTTCAGGAAAGTGCATCGGCCACCACATTATCTTTTCCTTTCTTGTAAATGATTTGATAATCATATACAAGTAGCTTAGTCACCCATTTTTGTTGCTCTGGGGAGGAAATGAGTTGTTCCAGAAAATACTTGAGGCTTTGATGGTCTGTCTTAATTTGAAAGCATTGCCCCAATAGATAAGGGCACCACAAATCAACACCATGTAGAATAGAAAACATTTCCTTTTCATATATTGATTTGCCCAAATTTTGTTCAGACAGTTGTTTGTTGTTAAAGGCCAAAGGCCTACCCTCTTGCATAAGGAAAATGTCAATACCTTTCCCTAAAGCATCACATTCCAGGACAAAGGTCTTTGTGAAATCAAGAAGGGATAGGACTGGAGTGGTGCACATGGCCATCTTCAAGGTTTGAAAAGCCTGAGCAGCTGCTAGGGTCCAAGTGAAAGAATTCTTTTTAAGGAGTGTCGTGAGAGGTGCCGCAATATTTCCATAATTCTTAACAAACTTTTGATAATAACCTGTTAGGCCTAGAAATCCTCGCAAGATTTTGAGAGTCTTTGGGTGAGGCCAATCTTGCATAGCTTCAATCTTTTTAGGATCCACCCTAACATCATTCTTGCCAACAAGATGGCCCAAGTACTCAACTTCTGAGGTGCCAAAAGAACATTTAGATTGTTTCAGGAAAAGGTGCTGCTGAGAGAGTAGATGGATAACTTGGTCCACATGAGCAAGGTGGTATGTCTAGTTTTTTCTATATATGAAGATATCATCAAAGAAAACTAAGACAAAATGATGGAGAAAGGGGCGAAAGACATGATTCATGAGGCTTTGGAAGGTGGACGGGGCATTACACAAGCCAAAGGGCATGACCAAAAACTCATAGTGGCACTCATGAGTTCTAAAGGCAGTTTTAGGAATGTCTGCCTCTTTCATACGAATCTGGTGGTAGCCAGAATGAAGATCAAGTTTAGTAAAGAACTGGGCACCACTCAATTCATCCAAGAGGTCATCAATGACAGGAATGGGAAATTTTTCTTTAATGGTGAGTTTGTTGAGTGTGCGAAAGTTAGGACACATGCACCAAGAACCTTCTTTATTCAGGACCATGACCACAGAAGAAGAGTAGGGGCTCGTACTAGGGTGGATAACACCTGCGTTGAGCAATTCTTGAACCATTTTTTCAATTTCATTTTTTTGGGAAAATGGGTGACGATAGGGATGGATATTGGAAGGGGGGCTTCCTGGTATAAGGGGAATGGAATGATCATGAACACCATGGGAAGGTGAGAGTCCCTGGGGAGTGGAAAATACCACTTGATGTTTAGAGAGGATGGATTAGAGGTCTTGCAGCATAGAGGGTGTCTCAGTTGCCTGTATGGAATGGAGTTAGGCAATAACGCCAGAATGACCTGTTTTTAGCAGATTTTCCATGCGATGGGAACTAATGATCTCCAGTGAATCGACGGTGATTCCTTGGAACTTATATTTTTGGCCCTCCTGGTCGAATTGCATGGTTAATTCCTTGAAATCCATGAGAATGGGACCCAAAGTCCTTAGCTAGTCTACACCCAACACAATGTCACAACCACCCATGTCAATAGAAAACATATGGTATTTCAGGTGGTGGTCACCAATTTGGAGATGCACATTTTCACAATGCCCTCCACATTTCATGGAGCCGCCATTGGCAATCATGATTTGGAAATTATTGTCTGCATGGATATAACAATGAGTTTCTTGGGCAATGCGGCGATGAATAAAATTATGGGTGTTTCCAATATCAACCAAAATGATGACCTTCCTATGCTTGATGTAACCAATTAGCTTGAGGGTTTAGGGAGCAGAGAAACCAGTGAGAGCATTTAGGGAAATGATTGGTTCTACCTCAGGAGGGTCTGAGGGAGGGGTTATGTCTATGGTTTCAGGTGACTCAGACACAAGGGGAGTTTCAACATCCTCTTCTGAAACATCATCCGAGATGGCCATAAAAAGATTTTGTTCCTTACAATTGTGGCCCGAAAAATATTTTTCATCACAATTATAACAAAGGCCTTTGAGTTGGCATTCAGCCATTTCATCTTTGGTCATTTTTTGGATATTTAGTGGAGTAGAGGGAGTAGTGGGATTTACTGGTTTAGTGCGAGGAATAAAGGGGGGTTTCCGGTTTGGATAAGATACAACATGTTGTCTTATTTATCTCTTTTAATAGCCTCCACCCAACTCTGAGGCCAAGCCATGAAGACATGGGAACAAATCTCATCCTTGAGGCCACTGATAAAACATTCTCAGAAAAAGGCATCAGACATTCCCTCTGTCCGAAATTCTAGGCGCTCAAAAGCAGCTATAAAGTCTTCCATTGTCTTGATTGTTTCAACTTTGTCAAATGTCCTAAATGGTTGGTGTCAGTGTCAAAGTGTTCATAAAGCTCTGCCACAAAGTGTGTCCAAGAAATATACCCTTGACGAGAAGTTTTTCTCCATTGCCACCATTGCCAACGTTCTTGATCTAGATGGAGAACACCATACTGGAGTTTGGCCAAGTCATCTGCAATGTCATATAAAGAGAAATAATGTTCCATTTGGGTTACCCAACCAGTGGGATCCGAGCCATCAAATTTGGTCACATCCACCCACGAAAGGCGTAGGTCACGCTGAAAGTGATGGTGCTGAAAATTATGGGAATGAGAGGAAGTTCCAGCTTCAGTATCTGGTGGTGGGTCAGATAAAGGGTTATCTGTAGGGATATACATCTTGGTCCAGATCATCGCAATGACAGATTCAAGCTGGGTAGTCATGTCTTTTTTGAGTTCCTCGATTGAGGCAGCGATGGAGGAATGCATGGTTGTATTGATGGTGGAAACATTGGCACTGAGTTGTTTCACTTCTTGTTGGGTCTATGCGAAATTAGATTGCAAGGTATTGAAGCAGGCTTCCAAGTCTTAGCTACGGGTATGGGCCATAATGACGAACGAACTGAAACGAGGTGGGTGGGGTCAAAAATTTTTCTGAAAAATGATATGTATGAATGTGATAAGGGCGAAGAGATAAATCCAATGGAATAGGTCTCAAATAATGGTGCAAAAATTTCTAGACTTTTTTTTTTTCTAACACTTGCAGAATTATACTCCATTATGAAGAATACTGCAGTGATGAAATGCCCAAATTCTTAACCAGGAATAAATGTGTAGTGATTTGGCAACCTGAACACAGTTGCACGGCAATAGATCTTGTCTGTTTTAATTTTTTTTGTTTCCGTCCCCAAGGGTTAAGTATTCAATGGTTCTACGGACAAGGGTTTTCCCTGTGCTATAGCTCTCTAACATACGTTTTGGGTCCAACAGTAGTACTCGGCCCAATATCTCAGGGCGCTAACTAACGAGGATAGACTGTGCCCTTAGTTGTACTACCCGACTACCCAGGTACTAGAGAGTATCTTCCCGAGTTCTATTCTCAGTGGCACTATAACAGTCAGGCGACTAATCGGTTTATTTGTAGAGGGCTTCAGGAAATCTGAGTCGATCTGTACACAGGTGATGTCTGATG
>JASDQU011245898.1:67742-86844 GCA_032191745.1 Picea mariana | reverse complement strand
TTTGTGTTGATGAACTTCCTTTCTCCGCCTCAAGACAGTGAACACACTTTCCCTAAAATTTCACAAAAACTCTGGGAGTGTCTGGTATCTCTTTTGCTTCAAACATGAAGAATCTTTTTTGTAATTCAGGCAAATGATCTTCTATCATCTTCCCTATGAACTTAATAGTTTGCAACTTTAGGTTCAATGTCACCATCCATTTGTTGATTTCTGTGATATTGATTAATTTAATTTTTGAGATCTCTATCTTCATTTCCTCTAGCTCTTCTTTGAACCTTAGTTGGTGCTTGGAAATTTTAATCTCACCTAATAATCCAGGACAATCATTTTTTCTGATATTCAATGAAGTCCTTTCTAAGAGATCAAAAATTCCTTGGCAATCATCATTGACATCTCTGGTTATTCTTTTATATTCGGCCAGGTCTTCTTCCCACACTTTAAGTATTATGCCTCCTTTAACCTGTTCTGAAATGGATAATTTCTGAATCCTTCCGACTTCTTCCTTTGTTGAGAGGGCTACTGCCTTTTGGAAAGTCGTTCTAGCCGCTTTCACTTCCCTTTCCTTCTGGAAAACATTCTCCAAGGATTCATTTGTTTCTTGAAAGTAATTCTGGACTACTTCTAGATTCAAAAACACTTTCTACTGTTCTTCTTCTATTTTCAAATGTATTCCCAATGCTTGTGCCCTGAAAATTTCAAGTTCTACTACTTGATTGGTAATAGAACTAATTTTATCTCGTAACTATTTATTTTCTTCTTCCTGCTTTTGGACCTGTGCCTGTGTGACCTGTATTATCTGTTTTGCCTCTTCTAAGTCTGTTTTCATTTTCTGAATTTCTTGAATATATTTTAGTCTAGCTTGTTCTAGACCCTTTTGTATTCCCCAACTGATATTTATCTCAATTTCTTTCAATTTGTCTTGTAGCTGAGTTATTGTTTGGTCTTTTTGTTCGAGCATGGTTGTTAAACTGCCAACAAAATATATATTTGTCGATGCTATAACACCCATCGTACCTACTAACTCTGTAGCAAATTCTCCATCTTTAAGCTTCTTTCCATCTATAATGACCCTATGTTTTTTAATCATCCCCTCTCCTCTCGGATGAATTTCCTATTTCAATATTGCGCTTCTCTTTTTACTAAAAAAATAATCTTATGGAGGGATCTCATCCCTTGAAATTGGCTTTAGATCACTGACATATAGAGCTCCTTCGTGGGGGGTTCCATAAGTTGACTGCAATGGGGTTAAGGAAGTGATGGGACTTCCGAGCTCTGTTGATGCTGTTCCTCCTGTCTTTTCTGGAACATCCTTGGGGATTTCTGGGGGTGTTTCCAGCTCTTTTCCCTTCCCTGTCTCTGATTCTTTTGTTTGGGAACCCTCTGTGTCTTGGGAAAGTATCTCAGTATCCTTCATCTTGCCTTTGGGATTTTCTTTATCCTATGTATTTGTTTCAAACCCTGGGGGAGGCCCTTCCTACTCTGGAGGTGTGGTTGAAACTTCACCCTGTAAACTCTTGGGTAGGAAACTTCGCCTATGGCCTTGGAATGACGCGAATCCGGTCTGTGAGTCAAGTGGCATGGCCTGTACTCTGTTCAGTACTTCTTCATAGGATTTAACATCCTTGAATACATCATCATAGATAGATGTTTCATGCTCATAGGCCTTTAGATTACAATGTATAAAATGCCTTCTTATTACTTGGTAGGGGTCATACTTTCTATGCTCAATATCTACTAATTTCACTTCTTCTAATGATTCAACCTCTACCTTAGAATGGCCTAGATTTAATAAATAAAATTTCCCAATATGTACAACGAAAGTTGGCCATGACTTCTTCTGATCTGCTTTTAGTTCTAATCCAACATTGCCCTTTACTATCTGATGGGCTACCTCCCTGCACACCAATCTGTCCGGTAGGAATTTAGGGAGTGCATGAGGGGGAATGGAACAACCATAAACCCTAATGTAGGAAAAATTATCCTCAATAAACTAGTCGGCAATTGCTTTAAGATTTTCTGTGATTGCATCAGAAATGCGAGGGGGTTCGCATCCAAAACATATTTTATGCATCAGAATTATAATAAAATGACAAACCTCATAAAATGCATCCTTAGAATTTTCTTCCCAAAGGGCCGAGTGATATTTATGAATGGGTTTTGGACAGGAAATGTTCCAACTCCAATTCATTAAGGGAAAAGGAGTCACATAACAGATTGCATCCATAATGTATGCTGACATGTAAAAGGCTACTGGTTGTCCCCTTGATTTTTCTGCTTTGTAGTTTGAGATTTCCTATGTTAGGTTACCTGACAAAATCTTATGCCAGTTAAAAGAATTCCCTTCTGAAGCTTCTTCTAAAAAGGGCACCCAATCTGCATGAAAATGGTAGGGATCTTTTCTCCCAAAAAGTCTACATAGCATAATAGCTACATATACCATGTATTCATTCAAGGATACTGTAGCGTAAATCCCATGGGCATCAGCTCTAAACTTTGCTGGACACCTCGCCCATTCTCTAATCATATCAGGATATGTCTGGTCTACCTCAATGCATTCTTTCCTCTGAAACTCTGCTAAAAATTCGACATTAAAAGTATGTTTAGGATTTGGTGAGAGTTTATACATTACTTGTATGTGTTCTAGCCTGAATGAGCCGATGATAACTCCTTGATCATTTAAGATGCTCCTCGTCGGGATATTGACCTTTTCCAGGGCCCGACTGATCATCTCATTATATGCCACGAGCTACGGGCATGCAACGATCTTATGAAGCTCTGACTCAGCTATGTCCCGACAATGATTCTCAGAATCAGGATGAGCATTCTGGAGTTCATATTCCATAAATTCAGAGATTTGAGTCCAAGATTTAATGGATTCTATAGCGTGTGGTGTGGTGTCGGAGATGATATCTCCTTCCTGTGTATCTTCACTCTTCTTCGATGCCTTTTTCGGTGCTATGACTTTGCATTAAATTGAAAACTTGTTACAGAAAATGAATGAACGAGCTCAACTAAGTGTTTCTTGCGCTTGATGAAATAAAAACACATACATTAAAATGATCACTTTGAATACTTTTAAAACTGACGGGATTGACACAACTGACAAGAATTCAAGGCATTTAATGCAGAAGATATATTTCTGAGATACGCATTTAATGTCCATATTTAGGCGCCTTCGGATTTTTAAAGAAAACTTGGGACACTTTACTTAATCGGAAAGCGAAACATGAACAAAAAATTAGAAAGAATGATTATCATTAATTTTGTTTTGGAAAAAAGGTTAATTAGTGCTAATCATAGATTAAGACTGAAAACTTTGTTTTCGGGATTTCGGAAATCATGATGTCGAGAAGTATGTCATCAATGAAATCCGATCTCCGAAATCGCGACATGTTAATTAAGACTTAAAACTTTTCCGCAAAGTAATTAATTGAGATTAAACGTTTTCAGGATTTTGGGGATCATGATGATAGGAGAAGTATGTCATCGATGAAATCCGATCTCCGAAATAGTGAAATCGCGACGGGTTTTTTAAAGACAGGACTTAAACTCATCTTAATTAACTAACTAATCATGATTAAGGCCAAAACAAAATTAGTTTGATTTAACACGAACTATGGATCGAGGTTTCGTGATTCGGGATTTCGGGAATCATGATGATAGGAGATGTGTTATCACTGAAATGCGAATCTTGAAATTGCGACATGATTATCTTAATCCTAAACCTTTCACATTAGAGAATTAATTAATCCGTGTTTTAACTAAGATTTCAATGTTTCAGGAAATCGGGGATCTGGATTTCGCGATTCGATTTGTGTCGAAAAATATGTTTTCAGCAAACCCTGAATCCCGAAAATTCTTCAAGCTTAACCTTAAATCCGTTAGTTTTAAAACTTATCATAATTGAAATAATTTCAAAGAAAAGGCGTCGGGATTCTTATAATTCTTTTAATCTTTTTTGCCTTTTATTATCCAAATAATTAAATTCTTTGAGAAAAAGGTGTCGTGTGTTTGGGATTGATAATGAAACTCATGTTTTGTGAAAATTCGAAACCCGAAAGAGGAAAATTTACGTCTTAGGGATAAAAAATTTAAGAACTGTTTCAACATAGGTAACATCGTAGATTTACCTGCGAGTAAGGAGGAAATGGTAATTGCGCATATAATAGAGACTAAATTCCACACATAACCTGCTACAGACTCGAAATTGGAAGTCAGGCTAAATCCCATTATGAGGGATCTAGTCATCCACAGGCGAGCCATTAAGAAGAAACAGAGCAAGCGATAGAAGAAATAAACCATAGTTGAAACGACTGAAAGTGTTGGAGAGGATCAACCGGTCTGGTTAGATACTCTAAAGGAGGAGATCACTAAGCTGAAATGAGTCCTCAAAAAAAATTAAGTACATTTCAGCAAATTTTGGACAGTTGGTAGTAGAGGAAAGGGGTCCTAGAGATGATAGACCTGTTCTTAAACAGTCCCTTTAAAATGGGTAACTGTTATTTTAAATCATTCCCTTTTTGCAACTTATCTCTATTTTTTAGAAATATGTGGAAGTCCGAGCATTTTGAATTCTACAAATAATTCCTCTATATATATATATAAATGCAGAAGGGAATTTGGACTGTTTATTAAAAGATTTTGACTGGTGGTGATATGAGTCTTGTTTTCTTTCATAGTATGTGTTTCTTGTAAGCTTATATTTCACTTTCATCTGTCTGAATCGGAGGAATATAAAACCCAGAATTCATCTCTGAGATGATCTCAGCTTAGCAATTTAGACTATATTTATTTCTTCTCAAACCAACTCTGAATTCATTTTAAATAATGCTCCAATGTGGTTGTGTGTTTCTTTTTCCTCTAATACTATGAAAATTTTGTATTAAACTCAGACTCATCTCCTTAATTAGCCTTCTCCTCTTGATAGTTCAATGTTCCAACAATGCATTGTTCATTCCAGACTCCATAGCCCAAATGTCATCTCTGTTCCTCCAGTCATTCAACAACAAAACCCCAAAACAATCCAAATCTAGCCAATGTTTTCTATAGATATACCTAGTGACACGAGAGATCCCACAAAGATTTTTTTAAAAAATATGACGTTCAAACAATATAAAATGTCGCGAAAATTCGTTGGTTTTCTGCTGTTCTTCACCCTTCAAACAACTTTGTGTGCACAAATTTTAATCTGTGCATTCGTATTTACATGTGCTGCAACATCACAAGGTAAGTCGTGCTTCGCACACTTTAAAACCACTGTGTATCACTTCTTTGTCGTGCCAATAACTTGCATGCACTTTTGTGTCGCACACCAATATCTACCGCGCGCAGTTTTGGTTCTTGCACTATTACCCATTGCACACAGTTCTTTGTATCACACATTGATATTCCACATGCATTTCGCTCTATGCATTGCACCATGCAGAAGTTCAATATTCCCCACCGCGCACAATAATATGCATGCACCATTTAGTACACTGTCGCAAGAAAACTTATACTCATACTATGTGCGCACCATACTAAACTATCGTGCAACAACATATACCCATATTGCGCGCGCGCCAACCAAACTCCTCTGTGCTTTGCCAATACTGCATACACCCTACATGCCATTATTATGTGTGTGTACACTATGCACACCTTCTTATGTGTGTGCACTCAGTGAATCCTAAATTTAGTGCACACATCTACACACAATATTCTTCCGTGCGGCGCCACAATTTACCACACACACCTGCATGCCACCATTTTCCGCGTGGTGCGAAAATTTAACGCATGCATCAACACACCAATACCATTCCATGCAGTGCCAAATTTTTCCTATCTTGATCTTTTCACTACGCCACATGAATTTTTGGTGCGCCCAACTGCACACATTCACCTTTATGCGCATCGATTCCTCGTGAATTCCGCTACAGAAATTGGGGATTTTTCCCAATTCACCATAGACATTCGACAACTATGAAATTTGTTCAATTTCACCCTGATAACCCTAGATCAACCTCTGTAACAACATATTGCTGTGGGTTGACATTTATGGAATGACTTTATTTTTTATTTTTCCCAAACTCAATTCACGAATTGGGAATTTTAATTATAAAACTCGCTCCAACTGTCATGGATTCACTGTAACTTCAAATTCGACCAATTCTAGGTCCGAATTTGCTAGAACAGATATTAAATCAGTAATATCTCATTACTTGGCTGAATTTCTCCATTTTCTCGTGAATTCAACCACAAAAATTAGGGCCTTTCCCCATTTCCACCCGGTTGCTGTTACTTTTTACCAAGGACGTTCTACAAACTGAAATTTGGCCAATTTGAAATAAATCCTCTGTGACATTTTGCTTCAACTCAACTTTCTTGGCCCATCTAGGCTCAGTTTTGAAAACTGAAGCTCTGATACCATATTGTAATGTCCCCGTCCACCCATGGCCGGGCCACGCTACGCCAGAGAACACTTACGTTCTCTCTGCGGAACATACTGTAACATACCCAGCTTAAATTCAGAGCTATGCCACATACAATTTCCTAACTGCATGCAATTAAAAATATAAATACATGCACAACTCTTGCGAAAGTATCATATATAAAACATAAACATGCAAATACATCTATAAACGAACGAATCCATACTAAAATAACAGTAAATGCATACATGCAACATATACAAGAAATGCCCATAAAAATAAACACGCAAATCACAATGCAACATGCAAATTTATCACAAAATTGGCACTTATCTTGGTAAGAATGTCACCAACTGCATGCAGACCTTCCATGAACCTCCCAGCCTTATACCACACTATTCATCACTCTCAACAGTGAGTCACCCTTGAGCTGGGACTAAACTCCACTTGGGTAAAGAGATTCCTAACTAGGCTATAGGCTCATGGAAAATAAGAAAGACTCTGTCACAGGTGCCTACTCAAACTAAAAGCCCACAGTCTCTCATTCCCCACATTCCTGTCCCACCCCAGGAAGTTTGCCACTTCTTTGCTCAACAGTCCTTCAGCTACCACACTTCCCTTCCAGGGATTCAACAACAGGCCAGACAGGAAGTCTCAGAGCCCTATAGCTGTAGTTTAGCACCTTCAAGAAATCAATTCCCAACAATTCTCTCACCCAGAGAGAAATTTCTCACGGGCTTGACAACTGGCCTCTTCAATATCCCACGACCATGACAACCTACTTCTTCAGTTCATCTTCCCAGCTAACTAGCTACACCAACCTTTGTGGCCATGGATACAAGTTCAGATATAGTGAAATGAATGTCTAAGAATAACCAACTGCGTGAGTGAAAATGGTCATGAAATCATGGCTGAGTGATGGGAAAGATGATGGTAAGAATGATGGGGGGGTGTGAAAATGAACTAAGTCCCAACAATATGTATGCATGTCCCCAACTTGACACTTGTCATGCTGGGATCTACTTTGGCCCACTTGTCCCCAACTTTAGAGCTTAGGATAAAATAATTATCCATACTTTATGATTTAATAAATATAAATATAATATTCCTTTTTTGGCTCAAGATCCCTAGCTTAGCCCCTTTCCTTAACTTAGCCCCTCCCTTTCCCTAACTAGTGGAGTTTAGTCCCCCATCTCTTTTATCGTGGTCGATCTGTGCGCATCGATGTATTTTATATTAAATATGAGACATGTACAAAAACAGGCGCCTTTAGCATCTATGCTCTCTGGCCTAATTCAAAACATAATCATCCTAGCTTATAATATCTGGCTCACCAGCCTATAAAACAAAACATATACATAAAGTTTCACTGGCCTCAATATCGCGCGCACTTAAGATGTTGCGCTCGGTATCCTGGGATGTGCATCATTTTACTGTGCAGTACATGTGTGCACTACACCATGGAAAATGCAAGCTGAAAATATATCAAACAACTCACCATCTTAAGTACATTATTACATTTACAATTGGGGTTCTACCTGGGGATATTACACTTCGACCCAATATCAGTCACTGTGTCTTCTGCGCAGTTCACATTCCTTCTTTTCTGCCTTAATCTTTGCTTACTTCCATACCCAAGGGCTAACATAGCTCCACATCGATAGACATCAGCCTGTCCATCCACAAAAATCCCCCATGGAGAACTGCGAGTAATTGCTTGATGTAGTTGTTGACATTTCCCCCCCTACCGAAGTGGGGAATTTTGAGAAAATTGATTATCCATGTGTTGAACAACACTTCTATCCATTTCTTTGGCTACAATAATAGATCTCCTAGTGGCCATGTGCCGAGGCTTTCCATGTAAACCTATTGTGCAAATTCTGGGAATTTTCCAGTGTCAGACACATCACGGTATGCATATCTCAGTTTGTCTACATAGCCCAACAATCCTGCAATGGCCTGTAGCCCCTCTAGAATGCACAATAATACTATGGACACCTCATGTTTCTTGTGTGGGGATCTCTGAATGGGTTGTTTCCCTTTCCTCTTTGTTGGCACATTGGATGTTACAACCTCTTCTTCCACTTCTTCCATGCCAAATTCTGGTTGTCCTGTTATATCCTAAATTTGTACCTCTTCTTGCTACACAAGACCTACCATTGGTTGTGACCATGGCCCCTCAGATTCCATTCTCTCACTATTGGTGCCATTGGTGGGGTACTTCGACCTTGGGTTTTTGCCTCGGGGTTTCTGACACAATAGGGTTTTGTTCCCCCACACTGCTCTGTGGATCAATATCCATCCTTACTATCACAAGAGCTTGCTCCTTCTCATCCACCATTGTGGTGCTCACTAGTTTGTCCTATGGTGAAGGAATGGCGTCAACATCGACCACTCCCTCCAAATGTCGATGAACTTGTTCTTCCCATACGGGTTCCTGCGGTGACCTGGTGTTGCTTTGGGTTTTTCTTGTTGCTTGGCTCAGTGCACCAACTTTTGGTGATGCCATCTAGCTTAAATCTTCCCACTGCTACTGAAATCTGCCAACTAATGTCTTCATAATCACATGTCCGTCACTCATCTTTGTGCTTCTTATCTCTATGTATGCTCAAATTCATAATGAGGGTTGTGTGGCATGCTTTCCAGTTATATATGTGCTCCCATAAATGTCATAAATCTTTTGGGAGATGCTTCCTTTACTACCATAAACGTTCTAAATCTTCTTCGACATGCTTCCTTAAATTTCATAAATGCTTGGTTCACGCCTTATTTTTCCGATGACCGGTTTTTATTTTCCAACCGTTGTCCCCTTTTCTGGTGCACTGCAAATTTTTGTTGTGATTATTCCTCAACGCATTGTGTTTTTGTTCTGTCACTGATGTCTGATGCGTAGTAACTTTACTTCTCGTCACACTATATTATCTGTCTGATGCACACTACTTTTTCCAGTTTTCTGCCATTCAACCAACTTCCTTCTATTTTTTTATTTTTATTATTTTTCTACTTTTTATGTCTTTTTGTACTTTTCTTTCCTAACTTCTACTATAGTACACTATACACAAGGCTTCCTCACTGTGTTGAAACTACTAAGAGTTAGTAGGTCGATTGTTCCTATACAGTTTCATTCGACTACCATTCACCAGACCCTACATTTCTTTTCATGTCAAGTCCTTTAGCTGCACATATCCTCCACCTGTGACATACTTTACTTCATATGGCCCTAGCCAATGGATTTTGAACTTACCTGGATGTTGCAAATATTTTTTGTCATAGAGGAGAACTAGATATCCCTCTTTAAAGATCTTATTCTTTATGTGTCTGTCATGCCAGGATTTGTCCCTTGCGTTGTGCAGCTCTTGGTGGAATCCTTCTAGGATTCTGTCTTCTTCAAGTTCCATAAGTTGACTTAAACTTTCTTGCACTGCACCTCTTTTTGTCATATTTGTGATTGCTGCAATGCGCAGACTGGGTACCAAAAATTCTAATGGCACCACTGCTTCTTGTCCATACACCAATCTGAATGGTGTTTTTCCTATCAAATTCTTGCATGTTGTCCTGTATGCCCATAATACTGCTCATATTTTTAAATCCCAATCATCTTTGTTAACATTACAAATATTTGCCAAGGCATTCTCCAAAATCTTGTTGAAAGCTTCTACTGTCCCATTGGCATGATGATGATATGGCGTACTCTTCTGGTGATGGACTTCAAATTCCTCAGTCATAGCCTGGATGGAACTATTAATAAAATGTGTGCCTTGGTCACTCATCAAAATCCCGAGACATCTGAATCTTGTAATCACCTGCTCAAATAAGAAGTGCACTACTGTCTCTGTGTTGCAATCCTTGAATGGTCATGCTTCTTCCCATATGGTTAAATAATCTATCACAGTAATGATGTATCTTGCTCCTGACCTTCTCGCTAGTGGATTAATAGGGCCTACAAAATATATTTGCCACTTGTCAAATACCCGAAGAGTTACTTGGGGCCTTAGGGGCATTCTGTCCCTCCTGTTGGGTTTTCTAACTCTTTGACAAACATCACATTTCTGACAATATTCTTTTGCATCCTTATGAACTATTGGCCACCATAAAACTACACACAATACCTTCTACATGGTAGCCTTTCCTACATAGTGTCCTCTAGCTATACCTTCATGAGCTTCTGTTAGAACAATGGGTCGTTCATGCTCCATCACACATCTTCTCAAAATGTTGTCTTCTCCCAACAATCAATTGATAGTATGCAACTCTAACTACCAGGTTATTCTTTTGCATGATACTAAACTCCTTTGGCACAACTACTATTCTCAAGAATTCAATGATATCAACAAAGTACTCATCGACTATCTGTACTAAAAATAACTGGGAATCAAGGAAGTTTTCTTCTAAATTAGTAGGTTCTTCTGCATTGGTTATCCTTGATAATTGATCTAGTCCTACATTTAGTTTCCCATGTTTAACTATTTCTTCAAAATCAAACTCTTGAAACAATAATAGCCATCTACAAATCCTCCTCCCCAACACTGGCTTGTTGACTAAATATCTGAGGGAAGAATGATCTGTGAACATTTTAAAGTGCTTCCCCAATAAGTAGTGTCTGAATTTATGTAGTGCATACACCATGGATAGAACTTCTCTTTCTGTTGTGTTGTAATTCTACTCTGAGTTTGATAACTTCCTTCTTGCAAAGGCTATAGGATGATCTAGGTCACTTGCTCCTGGCTGCGCCAAAATTGCTCCAATTGCTATTGTTGATGCATCTACATGCACATGAAATGTTTTTTCCCAATATAAAAACATTAAAATAGGTGTTGTCACCATATTCTCCTTCAAAGTATCCAATCCATGCTAACCATCCTCATTCCACTGAAATTTGGTGTCCTTCTTCAACAAAGTTTCCATCGGCGTGGTAATCTGCACATACCCCTTGATAAACTTCCTGTAGTACCATGTATGTCCAAGTGTGTCTCTTAATTGGCGCACAGACTTTGGTGGTGGTAGGTTCACAATTACAACAATCTTAACAGGGTCAACCACTAAATCTTGTCTACATACCACATGTCCTAACAATATCCCAAAAGGTGCATTGAAAATACATTTCTTGATGTTCAATTAGAGCTAACATTGCCTACACCTGTCCAACATTAGTATTAATACTTCTAGATGATCTTTCAATAGACTGAAAACAATCCAATCATCCAAATATACTTCTAATAACTTATGTATGAAATCCTCAAAAGCAACTACTACCACCCTTGAAAAGATAGCTAGTGCATTCTTCAGTCCAAAGGGAATAACTGTATACTGATATGATCCCCATTATGTAGCAAATGTAGTCTTATGCCTATCCTCTGGAACTATTTTAATATGATGATAACCTGGGAACCCATCTGTGAAGGAATATGCTTTATGGCCTCCCACATTCTCTAAAACCTCATTTGTAAAAGGGGTAGGGAAAAGGTCATGTAAGAAAGCATCATTCAATTTCCTTAGATATACAAAAATATTATTTCCCCTTGTTTCTTTTCCTAGACCACCATGGGATTGATCCATTCAGATTGTTCCGCTTGCTTTATGATACCATCTTCTAACATTATACCAAGTTCTTCTTTCACTTTTTTCTTATAAACTGGATTCAACCTATAAGGTCTCTGTCTGACTGTTCTAGCCTCTGATTTTAGGGGTATCTTCAACTCTCCCAACTCACCTACTATTCTTTTGATCTAAAAGGTTGATGGAAATATGTCACTGTATTCGCACAACAATAATTTCGTTATCCTTTCTAGTGTCTTCTCATCCAAGTAGTCTCCAATGCTTGCCATTTTAGGGATTTTTTCTATCCCAATGTTGACTTTCTTGACCTTAATTGGTGTAGAAAATGCATCTGATTCCAATGATGGACCTTCCATATCTCTTTCTCCTTGAATCTTTGCTATCTGGATGTTTTGTGAATCTTCTTCTTCTGGTGTTTCCTTTGTGACATGATAACACGAGAGTAAGTCCTTGACTACTTGTTTGTTTTGCTATTGATTTTCCATTATAATTTCCACCTCAGGTTCCTAAAAAATTATCATTACTTTTATCATCTTTAGGGCTGAATCGATCATAGGGTTCTCATGCTCAAATGAGAAAGTTATCACAAAATTCTATTGTAACACTGTCCATTCTGTAGTGCCTCTGCGCAGTTCTTGTTGGGTGTACCAATTCCTTGGTATCCCCTCCAATATGTATGAATAAAGTAATGAGGCCATTCTTCTAGTGGTGTTAGCCTCCACTGAGTTATGCATTTCTCTATGTGCTTAGTTGGTCTTCCTCGCCCATCATATTTTTGCAATGTATTGTTCCCATGTTCTACACCAAATCTAGTGTGAAGTAAATTTTTACATTGATACAAGTCTTGAATCATTCCCTTGTGTGCACCCCACCATCTTATAGGTGTTTCCTTTAGTGCAATGTCTAGGGCTAACAACCTATGATTTTCCAAGACTTATTCTTCATTGTTTTTAAAAAATTCTTCTAGGTCATTCACACCATAAAAAGTGGGAGGTTCCCTTACCTCTGTACCGACCCACCTTACTGCGTGATCTATTCTTGCGCACCTCCTTGTGGAGACTTCATGTAGCCCCTGTTGCCATTTTTCCAGACCTGTATCTGTGTCTAAGGTACATGAAATAACGCTTCTCCAGTTGAGTACCCCATCTGCAGTTGGGTTGACATAATATTCTTCTCACGCGGTAGTCCTATATAGCTTATTTATTTCTTCCAAGTCCAAACATGTCGCCTCTACAAACCTTTCTCCTTGTAAGGGGTCCAATGGTGCAATAACTTTGTACTCATATTATTCAAAGTTTATTTTCCATTTCTTCAGGTTGATCATAGCCCGGTTTTCAAATTCCCAGTCCAATCCTAGTAATTTTGGGTAGGGTGTTGTGCCATCTACTATTTATATAACTTCAAAATATGCTATAGTGCGCACTCCATCAAAGTCTACTGTCACACCTTTTAGTCTTCCAATTGGTAATACTCTATGCTGATTTTTGAATTTCAACTAGACATGTGAATACCCGAATGTGGGTTCCCCCATACACTGCCATGTCTTATTAGGTAAGACATTCACTTCAAAGCCTAAATCAAGTATGACATCCCCCATATTGAAATTTAACTTGAATTCCCTACTTGTTCTTCTTCTCATATGGAGATGATTAACTGTATTTTGTTCTAACTTCCCTTCTACTTTTGTGTTACACCTCTCTAGCAGGTTTGTAAGACCTTAATGGATGATGGATCATTCAATAGCTTTACACATGATTGCATAAAAGTCTTTAGGTTACATACTTGCTCCAAAGGTTGTCCTTTTCTGGTGCGATCCATTGAAGGTGGAATCTCATACATTGGTGGATCATGATTTTGCTACGCGGTTGATGTAGATTCATTGTTCTCGTTTAGAATCTCTTATCTGGCCTCCTTAAATGTCTATTTTTCTTTTTGCGCATCAAAATTCGTCAGTGGCACAATGTTCTTCTTTACCCACTAGTGTTGAGATCATGTTTCATTGCATCAACTCCCATCTTGTCTCCTCCTTGAGTAACTATGTCGATGTTCTTCCCATCATCCCTAGATTCTGCAGAAATACAATGTATGTTCTGATTGTTTTGGTTCCTTTTTTCTTGTATTTTTCCCAATAATGTCAGACAATCTTTTGTCTCATGGTCTATTGCGTGAAAATACATACATGTCATAGGTGGAAGTGGATAGTCTCTTGCATAGTGTCCTAGTTGTTGAAAATTATGGAAGACTATTGGCTCTCTTCCTTTTCCAAATCCTCCTCTGCCCTGCCCTCCACCTAAGAATCCACCTCTATCTCTACGTGATGCATTATACTGGGGTATCTGGTTATACTGTGCGTTACTATACTAAGACTACTGATCCAGATTTATGAGCAGAATGAAATGAAACCACAAATTAATAATGTTAACACAGAGACATAGTGAACAATAACAAAGATACAGTAAAACTTGACTTCTATTAAATATAAAATGTGCTGAAAACTATAAAATACAGACGAAAACAAGATTGCTAGAATAGTGGCATCTTATCTCTGAGAAGAGATGTGACGGCTACACTCATTCGCAAGAAGATGTGTACAATGAGGCTCTGAAGAAATTTTTACAATAAAGATGAATGTGAAAACCATAGACATCTAAAAACCTAACCCTAGGATATGAAGCACCAAAATTCATGTGGGCCCCATTGGGGTAAGTTAGTACATTAACTTCTTGGGGTCGTAACTTTTGCAGATGATCTCTGTTTAGGGAGAATGATAGCTTGTTGGAAATGTATTGATGAGGTGATTTATTTAAGGGGTCAATTAGAGCCTTAATATCTCATTAAGGTGCTCAATCATGAAAAAATTTCGTTTAGGCCCTCAAACTGGCCCCAAAAGTTAAAAACTGCTAAAAATAGTAAATTGCCAAATTTACCAGAAAACTGTTTTGAGCCAATTGGAAAAGGTGGGTGGCCACCGATATCCACCTAGATCAATACTCCCTCCTTAGGAATAAATATTTTCCATTGCGTTGAGTGCTCCCATCAGATGAGGAAATTTATGTTGAATTTGGCCCTGGGTGAGCCACTTGCCTTGGTGTATGATCTGCCCTGGTTTGACAACCCGATAAAGATGGATCCTTTGCTGGCGAGTTCCCTTGACCTGTGTTTCCAAGATATGATAAATGGATGTGTGTTCCACGCAGTCATGGTTGATCTCTGTTGATGTCAACTTTTTTTCTATCTCCGAGGTGTCCAATAATGGTGGAAAATAAGGCTGAAGGCGGTCCACATTGAACATTGGGTGGAAGCCAAGGAAGGGGGGTAGGTTGAGCTCAAAATAATTTTCACCCACAACCTTGGTAATGGTGTAAGGCCCATAAAAGAGTGGATGAAGCTTCTGATGAGACCATGTAAGGCACTCTTTCTGCAAGTGCAACCAAACTTTGTCTCCCACTCGAAAATGGTGCGACACCTGGTGTTGATCATGGTGCTGCTTGTACTTGGAATTGGGATTTTGTAAAATATCCTGAACCTATTGGTGGATGTGATGGATCCACTCAATGAACTGGGTGGATTTGTAATCTACAGTTGGAGCATGTGATGAGTTTTCCTAGGTGACCGTAAGGGGTAGTGCAACATCCATGGGACCTAATGGTTGAAATCCCAACCCCACCTGAAAGGAGATATGGATGGTTGAGCTATGTATGGATCTGTTGTAGTTGTGATGAATATAGGGAAGACTCTCATCCCAAGTGTGAGGGTGCTTGGAATTTTACATATGCAGGATGTGCACAATCATCCGGTTGACGACCTCGGTTTGGCCATCCGTTTGGGGGTGGAAGGCAGTGGACTTGGTGAGCTTGGTGTCCAACAGTGACCAAATGCTCAACTAATATGTGCTGAGGAACCAACTATCCTGATCTGAAATAATGGTTTGTGGGATCCCAAAGTTTTTCCACACTCATTCAAATAAAATCTTGGCAGTGTGCTTCGCTGTGATGCTCTTCTTCCAGGCAGCCAAAATCACCATCTTGGAAAAGCGATCAACAACCATAAAAACACAGTCATTTCTCCGCCCAGTGGAAGGGAGGCCTGACATGTAGTCCATTGAAATGGATTCCCAGGGTCTGTCAGGAGTAGGAAGAGGAGTGTACATGCCTTGTTTCTTGATGGCTAGTTGGACAATAACACAGACAGTGCATGACCAAATATACTTGCTGACATCCTGTCGAAGTTTCGACCATTAGAAATGTTGCTGTAGCACTACCACTGTATTTTCCATGCCAAAGTGTCCTTCCATCCAACTGTAGTGGGATTCCAAATCAGCTTCACATGCTTGCTTGATGGAATGCATAGTGTTGGAACAGTTTTAAAATTATAAGTCTGAAACATTACCCTGTTTCTTTTTACTTCACATCAAAATCAAACTTCAATAATAAATCATTTTTGTCTTCTATCCTTAATGAGCACACAAGGTCCACTGTTGATCCAACTCTCTCATCGATCGAATGATTCCTCTTTCCTAAACGTTTTGGAGCCCCCTGAATGTTAAAAGGTCGAGCCTCTAGAGACTTTCTTCAGAGTTTCGTATTTCGGAGTTTCGCGCTTTGGGCATTCCACCATATAGTAGCTCCAAAATACCGATATCTGAAAAGTGTTCAAAGAGTCTTAGTCATGATACACGTGTACCCCTCTAAGATTTGATACATCGTTATGAGTAGTGGCCTGTCGAAACATTCATAAATTTGTTTTCTTGACACCCGAAGCACATAGATACAAAAAGCTAAACCTGTTTTAAATAAGTTAATCTTGATTAATACTTAATTAAATAAATTTGCACCTTCGAAGTTCGGATGTTTGTCATCCACTGCACTCAAATATCATGAAACATGAAACCTCGAAATACTTAAAGTTAAGAACGATTATTTACTAAATAAAACATGATTAAAATTAATTAATCACTTCACGATTTCGCGTCTCGGGAATCCTATCTTGAGCAACTACCAAAATCCTGAGGTCCGAAAATCTGAGAAACACTTAACGATAAATGCAATTAACTAATGCATTAATGAGGATTATCTTGTGATTGATTTTTCATTGAATTGTAGCTTGGGTAAATTCAAATGTTATTTGCCAAAACTTCTAATTGTGAACCACCAGACAGTAATGAAATTAATGATTGATCTACGACAATCATGTCAAATAATATCTTTGACCACTGCCTAAATCTTTTCATTAAGGAAAGTGAATGCACCGTCGGTAAAGTATTCGTAACTCAACTCATTTAGGGGAAAAGGATATTGAAGTTTGAATTTCATTTGCATCTTTCGCAGAAAAGAAAGTTTGAGCAAGATAAGAAGTTTGTGCATTTTCTGTAACAGGTAACAGAGTTCTGAACTCGTGATATCATGGCTCCACAGAAAAAAACTAAGGCATATGGTGAAAGCTCAAACCCAAACACATACATCTTCTCATACATGTCGCCCAGAACTATAGATACCATGAAAACCTGGACGCAGGTATTCGATATTCTACAATACGAATTGATCAACTGCCCAGATGATTAAGGCGACGAGGCAAATGAAAGCCAGGCTATGAGATACAAATATGTTGCTCAATCAAAGCTACATAAAATAACAACGCGACCTAGGCTCATGCCTTATAATGATGTGATTGGTTGGGCGCTAGAGAATGCCAACCTCTCGACTAGGAGTATCTGCGATTCGCAAAAGGTTGCAGTTGGGTCTTTCTGACCAGATCATTTCCAGGTGATGTACAAATTATCCCTAGTTTCCAATTACATTTATAATGCCACTTTCTTAATGGACTTCGACAAAAAAGAATGTGCGCAATATGGAAGGAACCTACCCGACTTGATCAAAGATTGGTGTTCACGTCCTGAGAAATTTAGAGAAGACACCCATGGCATGTATATTTTTGCCTCATTAGAGCCTCACATGATGTATCTAGCCATGATGTTATGTCAGATTTTCGAGAAGGAAAATTGTGCTCATTTCTTATTATCGTGGGTGCCAATCATGCATACGGTAGCAGAGGGGTATTACTTTGATTGGGCCAAAATATTATTAGATAATTTGGTCAGGGAAATCACAGAATATTGGTCATCGAAAGCCAAAGGGCAACCTTCCCCATTTTACATGTCTGCTTATATTATGGATGCCGTCTATTTCATGATGCCATTTCCTTTGATGGGATGGAGCTGGACTTCAACCAGCACTGAAATGATACACTTCTATCACTTCAAGGTGTGGGAGGATAAAGAAAATTATTTCTTCTATGAAATATGTAACTATGTGGTGGTGCCGATGCATATTTCTATATACGGGTGCCCACCTCCCAACATTTTTGACAAGATAGTGACCAACCTGGGAAAAATAGTAGATTGGTACATTGAAGAACATTTCTCTTATATCAGGGTTTTTGAATGTTCTGTCCCTCCACATGCCTTACCCAAGTTCCCACCAGATCGATTGGTGTGTAGAGAGGTAGCACATGAAACTGTGCTAGGCGGAATCAGTAAAGAGATAAAGGCATTGCAGAAAAAATTATTACCCACATTTTCTTTGTAGATTGGTATATTCTCACTGTTAGATTACGACCATTCAAAAGTAGAGGCCACGACCTTGGAAGACATTAAGCTTGTTAATATTGAATTCAAGAAACACGATCCCCAGAAGATCGTGGGAAATCACATGGTTCTTTACAATCTAAGAAGATATGAGCATGAAGATTCCTCACAGGATGAGATATTCTGAGGAGCAAGATCTTATTAGGAAGTGTTGAGCCGAGTCCAAATTCTGGCTCCAGAAAAATTAGTCGAGTTCTATAATTTTCAAAGGCACTGAAGAAATAGTCTGCCTAAAGTTTTACAGGGAGAAGCCCCGACGTCTCCAACTACACAGGAAATTGCAACCCAAAAATTAGAAACAGGAAGTTCCATTGGACGAGACATTCAGGAAAATTTGGAGAAAACAGATTGTATGACACAAAAAGCAAATAATGCATCATCAAATCCACCAGATGATCAAAATAAAGCTCAAGCCGAAGATTTGATTAAAAAAGGACAGGATGCATCACTATCTACACTAGACAAATCAGCTACAAACATAGCAGGGCAACAA
>JASDQU011245898.1:0-17000 GCA_032191745.1 Picea mariana | reverse complement strand
TAGTGTTTTCATGCCTACAACAACTAAGCCCTTTTAAGTGTATTTATTTTCAATGCATGAGTGTTTACTTGATGATCTTGATTGTTGATAGGTTTTGTGAAACATCTTGAGAGGACCTCTTGAAAGGGAGCTAGTGTTTTCTTTCCTACAACAACTAAGTCTTATTAAGTGGAATAAAAGAGTTAGGATTTGATTGAATTTTCTTAGATTAGAAGTTAGGTGCCTACTCCTGCATATATAGTGCATGTGCTTCGTAAGCCTATGAACCTCGGATTGACAAATTAAATGGTTGGGAAATTACTACAACGGAATTAAACGACAATATTTTCACCTAACAGTTGTATATGGTCAGAACCTTGAAGGAGGAAATGAAGATTAAGGGAGTGGTTAAAATAGGAAGGCAGTCTAAAATGAGTTCAACCGGTATGTCATAAATTTATTGAAGATGAATGTATGTTGTTCAGTAATCCAACAAACCTAGCTCTGGATTCTGGCACAAGTTGAAACAAAGTGCTTTGGTCCTACCAAGTATCCAAGTCGCCAACCTATCATTGCAAAGGCCTAGGGGAAAGATACTTCAAAATTTATAAGGAATATAACATTGAATGCTTCATATCTTAAAAATATCACCTTCACTCTACAGAAGCACCATTAACTCTGATCAATCTCCTTTTCTTCATCACTTGTATCATCTTGTCATCATTCATCAATTATTTTAAAGATATTCATTGTCTCCTCTCAAGTTTCATCCTACAAACCTAAGCTGTTGAAACCTTACCATGAATGTGAGCATGTGCTATGCAGTTTCAAAAACTTGGTCCCCAGTTCCAAACCCTCAATACAACTAGACCATTACCTGAGTCAATATATGCAATCACTTACATACACTACCATAAAAAATAAAAAAATAAAAACTTTGTCCTGATGCAACTTACCTTATCCAATGAGTGTGGGATAAACCTCATTAAAAAACTCACAAAACCCCAGATCCTAATTTTTTTTAAAAAGGTAAATCAAAGGCTTTTGGTTGGGCCATGTTAATCACCAGAATAGCCACAGGTCATGGAAAATTCAAAATTGTAGAAAAGGTCAGTGTAGTGGAATTCATGATACATACACTTAGTTCAATGGATTTAATATTCTAAAAGCTCAAAGGTTTGCTTTAAAGGAAACTTGCACTTATTATGTATCTTTTTGAATGCTTTATCTCAAAAGGAAATCACKTACAGAACTTAGAAATTCAATGGATTTAATCAAACAATGATACATTTGAATGAAATTTATGCAATTGATCTGGAGCCCTGTACTGTTGCAATTACTATATTGTATGCTCAAGGAAATACAAAGCCTCCATGTTAATTAATGTTTGCCTCTACAGTCTACATATTTCCACGCATTAAAAAAAGCTAGAGACATCAAAAGAGAGTCGAAATTCATTGAAATCTCATAATTCTCTCCACTTGTTCACAGAACATCTCAATTGTGTACTTGCATTCAGAGAATGAAAGGTGCTTTACAGCCACGGTTGGGGAACATGCCCATTACCTCATGTTTCATGTTACATTCCAACCAAACAAGGAATTTAACATTAAAACACACCAGTTTCCAATCTCCAATACCTTTGTTGATTTTGTACTTGCAGAGGCAGTTAGGGCAGCAACTAAAGCAGTTGTTGTGTTGTTGTACTCACTGCAAATAGATCCTAACATTCTATAGTCATCCCTACATTTTCTAGTCCAATCTTCACTACTCCTTTAGGGTTCCTTTGCTCTCAATCAGGATCCACATTTATATCATGTATTACATCATTCAGACATGAACAAGAACCAGATGATTGGCTAGTTTGGCCATGAATTCAGCTCCAATACTCCATGTGACGGTGCAAAGCCTTACCCCAACTTCGGCAGAGAGGAATCCTAATATTTCTAGTGATTTACTGGTGAGAAAAGGAATACTAATCTTTCCACACTTGTTTTGAGAGTAGTTCATCTAATTTGGTTTAGGAGACATCGGGCTTTCCACTTCTAGTGAATTTGAGCTAATGTTTTTAATAGCCTTTTAACAAAGTTGTTCAAGAGGTGAAAATGGTCATTTCTTTGTCTTAAGCTATCAACAACATACAAGCTCAAGTTCAACACTTGAATGATGTAATACAAGATATAAACATAAAAACAAAAAAAACAAATATGGCCAACTTACTCAAGTTGAGTGAGACAATTCACTTTTCTTCTTCCATTGCCAACCATGTAGTTCTCATTACATTGCAAACTGGACATGACTCTTTGTTACACATTATTTTGGTCAATCTGATGATGACTCTACAAGCATGTGTTCAGGCTCTCAAAACAATCTTTTACATGAGGAAAATGACTGAGTTCTTCCCCTACAAGGCATGTTTTTAGAATGACGTCACAGGCTGACAGTGGTACACCGTGTGGAAATCCTTGATTTCTGCAGGCTTATCTATGCCTGGCTCACGGGGTTTCTGCAGGCTGCTATATAGGTAGGGTGTGACGGCGTTTGAAGCTAAGAAAAGGAATAAGTTCATGAAGTTTATAGAAGGAGAATCTTCTAGAATGTAAGGTGGCGTCTGTATGGTTGTGATCCTATTAGCTTCTCTGATTTGGTGGGATCATCCTCATCCTTTCAACCACTTCACCTTCTCCTATATAATGATGGGTTTCTCATGGAAAAGGTTAAGCGAGATTGAGCAAAGAATTGTTGAAAGAATAGGCTGAAGATTGTGTGAAGGATCCTATTACAATTGATGTTTGTGGCCTCCATTTGTCCATCAAGCTTTTGTGGACCATCTTCATACAAATTCGTAGCAATTGTATGTGTGTGTTGGAACAAAGGACCACCGAAAGGGAACTTGTGACATCAAGGCAATTTGGTTGTATCTTCCACTTTTACTTAATATGATATGGTGACATGTTTCTTTCCCATAAAATCATTAACATTTTATTACATGACTCCTTGATCACATGTTTAGGTTTTCATTGAATCTACAATTGTTGCTTTCACTTTGGTTGGTTTGTGTCATTGTAGATCTGATCTCACAAGAGCACCAGAGCGAAGCAGGAACAACAAAGATACAAGGAAGCGATATCTAAAGGTATGTCATATATTCCTTCTTTGGTAGTAAATTCAATGATGGCAACTTAGGGAAAGCATCATGTCCTGTCTTGTTTTATTCTATATCTAGGTGGATCTAGGGAGATTAGTTTATGTCTGCATTCACCGATTTATCCAATAACACTCTTCCCAAACCTTGGGCAATATTCAGCACAAAACAAGAAAAGTGTTATTGTCGGAACTGCTCCAAGACTCCACGGTGCTGCTTAAACTGGTACTATCATTAATAAAAGGCTTGGAAGTTGATTTATTTTCCATTTCTATGAAATTATTTTGGAAAGGCTTCAAACTACAATCCTTGCACCATGAAAATGTTCAGTCACCAAAATAGGCCACCTATATGATCCTCATTACAACATATTTTCACAAATTATGATGTTATTGAAGGATCTCAAAGATAACTAGGGAACCATGGGTGCTACATTACATTACCCCATATTAAATTCCCAAAAGAAAATTGATGTTCTATGGGCATGCAATTATAAGAGCCTGCTAGCTCTACATGAGTAATTGGCATAGAATGTTTTTCATCACCAAAAATGTTGTTTTCTGTAAATTGGCTAAAACTTTTTTGTGTCTTTCCACTTATACCTACACATATGGATTCTCTGTAGTGTTAACTTATTCTAGTCGTAGGTAATAATTCCCATAGATGAGCATGATTACTATGTTTCCTACTAGTATCCTTACTTTCATATACCCATTTTCCATGTTTGAAAATATATATATAATTTACCCCTCCTCTAGTCAAGACTACAAGCATCAAGAGTTGCATTCATTAAGGTTATTATACACTCTTAAATCCTACAATTTTTCTAACAATCTCTTACACCTTCTTTCTTATTTCATGAAAAACATCTATTCCAGACTTCACCTCATCAAAATTTTGATTGAGGGTTGCACTCTTACCAACTCTAGTGTTCCCAAGTACCATGATTGTACATGTGAACACTAAAATCAAGGCCCTCCTGCCCAACTACTTCTTTCTTTTCTACAATTGCACTAGCTCTGTCAAAGGTAAGGGCTCCAGTTTTGCTATGAATTATCCAATATTTTGAGCATGAGTCCAATAGATGAAAACATACTAAATTCCTATATATTGCATAGATGAAAACATTTAAGCATGAGTTCTAGTGATTAGAAAGGTATGTTCCTAACATAAGTTTTTTAGTGCATGATGTGGATGAGGAAAACAAGGAATACCTACTATGTGGTCACAATGAGAGGCTAGCTATGGATTTTGGGTTGATCAATAAATGCACTAGAACTATTATAATACTATTTGAATTTCCAAAAGCCTTTGTTTGAGTGGTGATTGCCAACAAATTCATCTCTATGGTTGTTGAAAGGGAAACTGTAGTCAGTAATGGATATAGAAGCATTATAAGGTTGTAGTCAATAGATAGTATAATACAACTATCCTCAAAATATAAAATGGTTACAAGATGAAGATTAGCATGAGATAATTAATGTTGTTAATTGGTAGATGTTGAATCATAGAAACTATATACAATAAAGGATAAGTTAGAGAATTTGATTTTATAAAAAAATATAATAAATATAAATATACAGATATTCTATACTTGGTAGGAATTTTACTAATTTTATATTATTTATCTTGCAGGTTTCACTTTTGGCTTCTAGATCAATTTGAAATTTCAATTGTGGAATATTTATTGAGATTTCAAACATCAATCGTGGGAAGAAAAGATCAAGACAAAATTATCTATCACCGTACTTTCAAAGACCTCAATCCAAGGATCCACATTCTCTTCATGCTTCGAGTTCTTTTGAGCAACCTATCACTGAAAGAGATGTCAACTCTTGTGAGAATGCATCTAATATCCAAATAATAGATAAGGAAATATGTTCCTCTGGTGATCAAAGTGAGATAAATGCATTTTCACCAGAAATTGGCAGTACAAATGTCGAAAATATTTCATTGGAAAAGAACAAAACCAATTCACAGAAAAGACAAAAAGGCCAATGGGACATAGGGAGAGGCTTCCAACCAGATTGGGTCTCAAAATTTCCATTTATTGAACCATTGCCTCAAAAAAATGAGAAAGAGAAACCAAAAGTTAGATGCAATATATGTAGTTGGAAAATTGGCACGCCAACAACATTTCAGATGAAGTTAGATACAATTGAGAAGCATGTAGGAAAGGTGTATGAAAAGAAAATTGTAGATGGCAAGGAGAAATCTATTGTCAGATGGAAATCTTCTGAGGAATGTCAACATGTCAAATATGCTGATGAATATAATGAATATTTAATAAGGAAAAACTGGAGGCAGGTGGAGGAAGCATCACATCTCTATTCGAAATGATGATGGAAATAAATTTATCCAAGACAATTCAATTAAGCATTGTATTTCACATCTTATCTAAAGGGCGTCCTATGACAGATTATCCAGATTACATGAAATATCTATATTTTCTTCAAATGCCAAACTTTCCATCTTTTCATTGGTCTTTAACGAGTGGTTGGGAATGGGAAAAATATCTAGCTCAAGTAGAAAAGGATGATATGAAAGAGAAGATTGCAAGTGCTAGGTTTTTGTCATTGTCTTTGGATGAGGTTACAGCTATTGATAATACTTCATGGATTTGTATGAGTATTTATATGGTTAATGACCATATTAGGCATTCATATCTACTTGGGGTTCATAAAATGAAGGAGAATTCTACAGCTGAAAATATTTATGAACTTGTTAATAATAGTTTTAAGGAAAGTGGTGGTATGGATCCTTTAATGATCGCAAAAAATTTGGTATGTGTTGGAGTGGATGGAGCATCAATAATGCAAGGACAAAGGAATGGCCTTTGTGTTAGACTACAACTATCAACTTCACCATATATGTTGAGTATCCATTGTATGGCTCATAGGATGAATCTTGCATTTAAAATAGTAAGCAAGTTTCCATCGGTTTCAAAATTTTAAGATCCTATACGAGAGGCTTATGCATATTTTTCTTGTAGTCCCAAACGATTTTCAGATTTTAAAAAATTTGTCGATGGTGTTACAAATGGAAACAAGCTATTAAAAGATGTTGATACAAGATGGATCTCATTGAATGGACCAGATCAAAGAGTATTTAGTGAGTACCAGTCCTTGGTAGGCGTGATGTATGAACATCGTTTCAGTGTAGATAAATCTCAAGATCTTCTCTTTCAACTAATTGACATAGAGACATTATTAACATTGGTTGGAATTCTTCCTATGCTAGATGAAATAAATGCCCTCATGAAAATGTCTCAAAGTTGCACATTCAATATTGTAGAATACACAAATGCAATAAAATTTGCATGCCTTTCATTGGATAATTTGTATACGATGCGAGAGTCTTTCGCAGGTCCACGGTTTACAAATTGGACTACGATCATTGCTATAGAAAATATTGAAAATTATTTGAAGTTTTATGAAAAAGGTATACTATGTATGGAAGTGCGTGGGTATATGGTTCCTTTTCATTATATTGATAAGACAGGACGAACCACCAAAGAGCGCCCTACGTAAAGATACCTATTCAAAAATGTTGTCATTTCAGTGAGACACAACTTGATACAAATTGCAAAATCACTGTCATTGAAGATAAGAGAACGATTCCCTCGAGATGAATTGTTGGAGGCCATGTCTCTGGCCTACCCTAAATATTGGAACAACATAAAATGTCAAACTACTTTAAAATGTGACTTTGTGGAAAAATTAAATACTTTAGTGGACCACTTTTGCAAGAAGGTTGATATACATGGAGAACAGGTTGAAGGTATTTTGGATCAATCAAAATTGTTTCAACAAGCCACACGCTTCGCTGAAACAATGTGGAATCAATTTCGTGCTTTGGAGAATCCTCTAGAATATGGTGCAATAACAATATTATGAACTATTTTAGGTGCTAGCCAATACTTACAGGGAAACATATCCGAATATTTCAAATTAGCATATTTGTGTCAAACCATGATTTTGGGATCAGTGGAGGATGAGAGAATTTTTAGTGCACTATCATTTTTGAAGTCAAAGATGAGGAAAAATCTTGATAAACATATGGATACATGTTTAATATTATATGTAACAAAGTATGACATTACCAATTTTACATATGAAAGAGCACTAGCTCTTTGGCGATCAAATTTTGATAGAAGGGGAGAAAACAATAAAACAAGTTTCTCTAATGAACTTGATACATAACATAATTCTTTGGAGGCTCATAATGATAGTCCATCTGGAGAGGGTATTGTTGAAGAAAATGAGCACCAAGATAAGAACTGGGAAATTGATATACCACAACATTTGATCTAATCCAATATATAAGAGGGCCTAGGGAACACTTATTTCGGTATATGTGTTCCATTGGTGGTGAAAGAAATAGTGAATGGAATAACACATATGATGTGATTCTTGTGATATATTTTCCCTCTATTTTTGGAGTAGGTCGGAAATTCTTTATCATAGCAAGATTACTATATGCCAATTTGAGGATGCATTTCAGGTGAAAATAGGTTCTATAATCTATATTTTGTGTTTTTCATTGTAAAATTGGAGCCACATTTTCTTGATGCAAGTTATTTTAAGATTGATGATTTGATATTTAACTATTACATTGTCTCTTTCTTGTACGTGACAGGAAATGAAGTTGGAATTTGATGAATATGGGACCTATCTCTTCACATAGATAATGTCATAGTATTAAAGGGTAGATACTCAATTTAACAAGAATTCCGCTAAGCAAGAATGGGCTCATTCAAGTAGATAAAATTTCTTTGATGTTTTGCTCTAATATGTTGATAAATATTAATGGTTTGTTTGTTTGTTGCATTTTGGAGCATTTTGTCAAGTTTGGAATTTTGTGTTTATTTTGGTTAAAAATGTGTTAGGCCCTTGAATGCTTCTAGTTCTCATTTGATGTTTGACTGAACCTTTTGTTATGGAATGATTGGCTTCATATGATTTCCATTGAGTCAAGGGTTTGGGTTAAAGTTAAAGACCTTTGTTGAGTAAAAACATGTTTTTCATCTTTTTGTCATGACATTTATTTGAGAAACATGTGACATTTATTTGAGAAACATATGGTCTTAGGCTTAATATATGCCTTTAGTTATTTTGTGGTCACTCAATGTGTTCTCCATAATTATGATTATTTTTTTAATATGTTTGATGGTCAAGGAAATATTTTTTTATTTCCTTTCATTTTTTCGCATGACTTGAGCATCTTCACCTTTTAGGATCTACTATGTTTATTTTGTATTTTCTTTGAAAATACTTATTGATTATTTAGAAAGGGAAATGAGCTATACTTAGCTAAGCGAAGAGAAAAATGGTCTATGCACTAGGTTCCTATGCGTTCATCGTAGGAAACCTATTAGCATGAGACTAACATTCCTCTAATGCAATTATAATTTTGATGCCAAGACTAAAAGAGTATTACATGTAGCCAGTGGAGGATGAGAGAATGTTTATTGCACTATCATTGTCCATTCCATACTATGAATAACAACACACATTGTCTTGTTTGTCTTTTAAAGTTTGCTTGGTTGAAATATTAGTGTATATTACATCAATGAATTGATGTTTAAGGTACTGATGGTTGTATTACTCTTCAAAGAATCAATGTTAGGCAAATGACCAACACTACGAAGGTGGAAGTGAATGGAAGATAAGTATTAAGCATTACCAATACCAATACAGATACCAAAACCAATACCAATATGCATTGCCAATACCCTTATTCCTTTCCAATACCAATACCAATACCAATACCATTGCCAATACCATACCATACCATACCAATACCAATACCAATACCATTTCCAATACCATTGCCAATACCAATACCAATACCAATACCAATACCAATACCATACCAATACCATTGCATACCAATACCAATATTGCATACCATTGCATTGCAATGGTATGCATTGACAATGATATTCATACCAATACCATTTCCAGTACCATACCATACCATACCAATAACATTGCCAATACCAATATCAATACCATACAATTGCATACCAATATCAATACCATTGCATACCACAATGGTATGCATTGGCAATGATATGGATACCAATACCATAGCAATACCATAGCAATACCAATACCAATACAATACTAATACAATACCATACCAATACAATACCAATACCATACCAATACCATACCAATACCAATACCATAGCCAAAAACACCTGACAGAGTATTCTTGAAAATTGACCTCATCTTCAGAAATTGCACATGCCTCGTTGACAAAAACCATAGTGTCGGAGATACTCCAACAGATGGTGTTTTGGTCAAAGGAATGATCGCTTAGGGGACCCACTAGATGAAAATCAATGCTCTTAATCCAATGCAACTGACGGTTCATGCATCCGAGTCTCGGTTTGAGTTTTATCGCGAGTTGCAACTCATCTCCTCAAGCCATTTAGGGACATGTGTTCAATTTGGTGCAGGGGCATAAAATCCAAATCGAGTAGCATAACGGACTTTCGTATGCTCCCACAAGTCTATTTGGCCAAGGCCCACATGACTACACTAGCCAAAAATACCCGACACGGTGTTCATGAAAATCGATCTCCTCTTCAGAAATTGCACTATGCCTCATTGACTAAAACCCTAGTGTTGGAGATACTCCAAAAAATGGTTTTACGGTCGACRRAATGATARCGTAGGAGACCCAATAGMTGAAACCAGGTGCTCYAGATCYAATGCAACTRACGGTTCATGCATCCGASTCCCAGTTTGAGTTTTAWCRATAGTTGCAACTCGCCTCCTCAAGCCATTCAAGGACATGTGGCCAATTTGGTCCATGGGCATAAAATCCAAACCGAGCAGCATAATGGAGTTCTATAAGCTCCTGCAAGTATGTTTGGCCAAGGCCCATGTGACTACACTAGCAAAAAATGCCCGATAGAGTGTTCTTGAAAATTTTCCTCATCTTCAGAAATTGCACTATGCCTCATTAACCAAAACCCTAGTGCCGAAGATAATACAACAAATGGTTTTTCGTTCGATGGAATGATAGCATAGGGGCCCCACTAACTGAAACCTAGTGCTCTTAATTCAATGCAACTGACGGTTCGTGCATTCGAGTCCTAGTTTGAGTTTTATCACGATTGTAACTCGCCTCCTCAAGCCATTCCGGGAGAGGCAGGGAAATCATTGCAGAGGCATGGTCATCAATGTAGAGGAAGGGCCAAAGCATGGAAACAAAAACCTTCAAGGCATCCAATGACAACCTACCCATCATGTGACCAACTAGCAACTATATTCATGCAAATGTACAAGTGTCCTATGTTGGAACACTATCATATGGAACATCTAGGTGGGAATTATACATGTGGAACATCCAAGTGTCAAGTGAGAGACCATATATTCTATTATGCATTTACCTATAGACAAGGTGGGTGATAAAATATAATTCCTTTCTTTCCATTCATAGGAATAAGGTTTTCATAGTCCAATCAAAAGGATGCCACCCATTCTCTATTCTAAGTTGTATCATCCTCCCTAAACCATACTAGTTCAACTTTGTTTCAGGTCCCTTGGACTGTAGAAATGGTGGTCAATCACGCATGCTCAAATATTTTGTTGCAAATTCTATCACATCCTAATTAGTAAGGTTTGGAAAGGCCTTACTATTTTTATTATGGGGGTTTCTCTTTTGATTTATTGTATTCTTCTCATTCTTTTTCTTTGAATGGTGATTTATTCCCTTACTTTATGCTTTAGAAAAAGATCAAAGGATTCCTTGTGAGCCTCAGGTGGCATGATGGTAAATCTTTTGGTTTCTTGAGTTGTTTATGGATGTTGTTTGAATGTTTGGTTTCTTGGATTCTCTAGGTATTTTTTCATGGCCATTAATTTTCAAATACTCTCCTTCCTTATTTAAAGCAAGAGCACAACACATAATAGTTTGGTGCATTCATATGTAAAATCAATCATTCATTACATAAGGAGGATAAGGCCAATCTTATATTTGTCCTTGTCTTTATCTCTATCCTTGCTTATGTAGGCTCTGCACCAAGTTATTGACTAACTGTGGACAATGGTTATGTCTTAGCTCCAAGAGTCTCTTGTAACATGCATATAAAGTCAAGGCATAAAAAAAACCAACCAACTAACCAACCATTATAGGGAATCAATGCCACCTTTTCCCGTGGGTCCAAAAGAAATTACAATCAAGATCCCTAAGACTTCCTCGAATACAATTACTGTAGTTATTATAATTTTTGTTGGAGCCAATGTCATTGTTGTTACTATAATTTTTTATTTTAGGAAGATGTTATTTGAAGGTTTCTTTAACTAGTTGTTGAATCGAATATTTTTTGATATGTTGGAAATTGGCAAGCATATGCTCCAACCCTACATTGGCTCCATCCCTTACGACATTTTTCATGGCATCCACCATGTGCTTCATAGTTTTATCATTTGCTAACCCTCATAAAATCTTCCCCATATTTTCATTGAATGTTGTAGTAATATATGCAATGATACCAGAGTAGTGAATCATCCTTGTAATTACTTTTTTCCATCTATCTTTTGAGGGAGATTGGATGCACACAATACAAAAATTAAAATAATTTTTGTTGTAAGTTTGTAAAGTTTAACTGGTGAGAAATTATACCTCAAGTTTGACTACTTTGAGTAGGCTTTGAGAAGTTCAAAAACTATTCTAGGCCTCAACCCACATGTAGATGGAACTAGCATTACACTATTGCTGAATGATGATGAAGTAAAAGGCTTCCACATCAAAAGTAATGACAAATGGGTGTCTATCCATCTGAATTCCTTATTGTAAGAAAATAGAGTGTAGAGCATTGATAACAAGGATAAGTTCAGGTTATCCATGCAACCTACAATAGTGGTTGGCAACTCCCAAAGGAATTGACCAGATTTGAACCTCTAACCTGTGGCCTCTCTATCCACAACATATCTTAAGGGGTTGGTTCAATTTATTGCTCCGCAGAAGTGCAATGCTATTTGTACAGGTTGTTTAAAGCAGTCTATATTTTTCTTCCAAGCAGGTGACTAAAATAGACCTTCATCTATGTGCAACTTTTTTGAAGGAAGTGTCAATAAATGAATTGGTCATCCTTTCAATATTTTCTCTCTTTCTTGAATCTTGACATTGTTGAAGGAAATTATGCCACACAAAATTTGTCAAGTGCACAAAACATCAGAATTTCATTAGGATCTTCCATTGTCATTACTTGTTGGACAATAGTCAATCCCTTTAGAATATACAGTGATTTTAAAATCAATCCCTTAAGAATATCCAGTAATCTCACGAGCTCTATAAAAAATGCCTCTCTGAATTCAGAAAGTAGTGGTATGAATGTAGATTGAGTTCCATTTTCTGGAGCATAGTACGATGGTGTATTAAAATTTGATTATGAAAAAAAAAATTTAGTCACCAAGAGGTACCAGGTCCTAGTGTGTGCCAAATGATACTTTCTTTGGAGTATAATATCAAAAAATGTTACATAGAATCCATTCTTGTATGTTTCTTTTATGTTTCCATGCATGTATTCAAGTGTTCTTGTTAAAATATCAACCATCCCTCTGTGGATCAACAGAAAAATTCTCTTTCCATAGTGCCTCCACATGTCATTTATCCCCGACCTCTATAGACTCTAGCAGTCAAATTGCTGCGTGATGGGGGTGCCTTGTCCTACAAACAAGGGGGTCTCATACACCAATTTGGTGTCTGGCTTGGCCATGGAAGTTGTTATTTATGAGACCTGTTTACTTACAGAAAACATGAGGACAAGTCCTCTTTAGTGAGATGACTAATGATGTTGTCTTCTAGAAATGTATTGTTGACAAGAGAAAGGCCTTTCATTCCAATGATCATAGACATCATGGATGGGAGGGACCTCAAAATAGTTTGTACATGATTTTCTATCATTGTACTCAAGCTTCCAGTCAAGAGTTTCAAGACTTACTTTCTTTGCTTCATGAAATCCTTTGTATCTGGAAATACAATCATTGTCTCTTGCTTTTATTTAATGGCCCTGTCCTAGCCATCACCAAAATTGAATAAAGAAGGGTCACCAAATGCAACCTATTAGATATGTCCCTATTTTGTTCAATATCTAAATGGGAATTATGGATGTTGAATGTATAATCGTATGTACCCATAGTTCTTTCATGTTCGTCTTTATAAGTACCAGGGTCACTACTAGACCCATTTTTTTCCAAACCAGAATAGTCACGAGGTGCCTCTCTGATTTCGGAAAGTAGTGGTATAAATGTAGATTGAGATCCATTTTATGGAGCATAGTACCATGCTATATTAAACTCTAATTTTGAAACGAAAACTTTAGTCACCAAGAGGTACTAGGTCCTAGTGTGGGCCAAATAATACTTTGTTTGGAGTATAAGATCAAACACAAGCTCTGCCACATGTAGGGCATGCATTACACTGTTGTTATTGTAATTGTTTATGTTAGGAAGATGTTATTTGAAGGTTTCTTTAAGTAGTTGTTGAATCAAAGAGTTTTGATTATGTTGGAACTTGGAAAGCAAGGGTGTCCATAAGGCCTACATTGTCATTACAAGACAAAATATTGTTTATGTGACTGTTATTGATGTATGTACCTCCCATTATATGGTTGATTATATTTTTTGTTAATAAATAAGAGGAAAGTCTCTGTAGGATATGAAATGATATTTTTAAATTATTTTGGTGAGCATGCTTAATAAATGTTGAAAGGAGTCTTTGCATGTGCCTAAAATGGATTTATTGTGTTGTGAATAATTAGTTATGATTGGGCCATGGGCTTGCGAAGATATTGTAAGATTGTGTGTTGTAATGCATAGTTGTAGTAATTTTTTTTAGCTGTGTCGATTTCAACAAGATGCCACACCATGAACCAACCATTGACAAACATTAAAAGGAGTATTTGGAAACTCAAAACTTATGTCAAGAAAAACAGGTAACTTTTTAAAACATTCATCCAGAACTCTTTTCTCTTCAAAATTTCTGAGCTATTGCTTCCATCTCAGAAATATCTTTTCTTAAATAGATAGTTTTCATTCCACCACATTCGCACTTCATTGCTACAAGTCAAAAAAATATCAAGTCAAAATGAGAAATGTAATTAGAAGAAATTGCTAAATAGCTGAGGTACTGACTCTTTGTAGCCAAATTTAATCCATCTTTGTCATTAAAGGCATTGTGGGTGCACATGATGACCCCATATGCAACAGGCTTGTAACAACTAGTTGGCAATTATTGCATGCTTTCCATTAAACCAAATCCACTTGTTTCAAGTGATCGAAAATGGGGTTGACTTCACCACCATGAATTTTATCATTTTCTACATACTCTTAAACAATGTAGGAAAGATCAAAAGACAAAAAATAGATTCAAGTCATACCATGATTCAGACACACAAAATGAATACTGGATTGGCATATACCAAATGTGATATAGCCCCAATGATTGCAGAAACTACATAGAACATTGCTATTGTAACATGGGGAGTAAAATATATATTCTTCTTGCTTCTTCAGAAACCAACAATAATGATGTTGGAGTCTTATAAGGTGAACAAATGCAACCTTCACATACCATTCAGTTCTCTTTCCAGAACTCGATCTATTATTAGCGAGAAGCATTGCCTCTTTGCATAGAAGTTGTTCATGAGGAAAAATTCGTTGTCCATCTATATTTTCATATCGTTTACAAGTGGCTGCCCCAAATGTAAACCAATCAGCCAATTTAAAGTTTACTACCTTGCCATAATTAAAACCTTAATAAAACCTTTGGATTTATTAGTATGGATATTTGAGAAAACAGTCTATTGTAGCAAGCAAGGCCTCATTATTCTTGGCCATGGAAATGAAAATGTTGACAGGAAAATCATATACAACTAAAGATCAAACAAAGAATGGTAATAAATACATAAATGTCAATATTTTTACCATGGAAAAGCTTGCATGGTATGCTTGAGAAAATGTGATTATGAATTCCCCAGGATCTTGCACAACTTTATAAACAAGAACTTCATGTTCGGATAATCTCTCTAGGGGGAACATTGTTGTTTTTCCCATTAAAAAATTAAATTTTGCATCCACTCCTTGTTTAAGTATTTCCCCATCATAGACATGCTCTCAGACTACATTTTCGAAATCACAAGCAACATGACCAGGAACACCATACCATGTCTTAGATACACCACAATGGTGATAGTTAATGCTGATATGGTAAGTTAAATTCAAAATTAGCTTCTCTCAACTAATATAAAAATGTTTCTTAAATATAGTATAAAACTAGATTCTACCTGTAAAAAGTATTCCAATGTAAAGCATTGGGTACCACTTACACCCTGCAACCAGTATAAAAATTATGTGAGATACAAATAATAGTAAAATTAGTAGATAACTGTTGCAAAGAGACAATGCAGTTCCCACAAGACTAGACATGAATCAAGAAGACAAGTCCATTGCCAGAATTGGAGTTTCAAGTAGTCGCAATACTGATTTATTAAGTCTTGAGATATCCTGCACCAATATTTGGAAATAAAGGGGTGAGTATCACAATGAGTTCATGCTATCATGATCCTATCCTTCAAGAGAACACACCTATGGAACTTGAACTTCATTTCAAATCTAGTCAAATATAACCTTTAAGTTCCACTTGTTATTTCCAAGTGGATCATTCATTGATCTTGAAAAGGCACTCCCCTCAACATCACATGCATATTCGACAAACTTAGTTTTCCCAGAAGTTATCTCATGCCAAAATTCTTGTTCTCCAAATTTAACAAGAAAACTTGCAGTAGTAGAGAATCTGTGAGAAAGTAGCATGTTTTCTATTTTCTCATATTCACGGAAGGAATATTTATTGAAACACAGTACCAATAGATCAGAAAGTACAAATAAAATGGCATGACTTAAAAATCAAATTAATCTTGTTTATATTAATACATTATCAAGCTATTATCTTGCCTTCCACTGATATAGTATTTGGTTAGATCATCATAATCCCATTTTGCAACTTTTAGGGGTTGCACTCTAGTAGTAAACTTGAATCCAAACTTCTCTTTCATTAGGACTACCCTAGCATGCACTCATTTAGAAATTGGAGAGACGGTCTTGCAAATCCCTGTGTCATGGCAAAGGAAAATTAGACTATATAAAATGTTCCTTGTATTTTTTTCTTTGGAAAAAGATCATAATTTCATTATGGTATACCAAAATTACATACACAGATATGAACTAGTTAATACGTAACAACATTCATATTTTCTAGCAAAAAGGAAATGTTGTTTTATCTCCCATGGTTGCATATACATACTTCATTATACAATTTATGTTAAAATTTTTGTTCCCAATATTTTTAGTAGTCTTCTATAATGGTTCCAGATTCATATACATTCCTTCCACAGTTCAAAAAATAAGTAATAAAGCCCCTTCAAAATATAGAGGCTCCTCTCATGATAGGTATTCTAGTTCCAAAAATTAGTTGTCTAGTCTTTCATGGAAGGGTCAATGGTAGTATCCCTGTGTTCCATTGAGAGTGTGTTCAGTAACGTGCCATAGTCCAAGGTCTAACTGCGTGGCTTCCTTGGAAAGTCTGTCTGCCATTTGATTCCTTTCCCTGTAAATATGAGAAAAAAAGATATTGTCAAATAAAATTTGGATTTGGATTACATCCTCTAGCAAAGGAAGCAAGCGATAAATTTGGCATCTATGTATCCCATTAGCCCAGTTGATGATAACTAGAGAATCACCAAAGACTTGTAGAGCTCTGCAACCCTTCTCAATAGCAAAAAGTAAGAGTAGTTTTAAGGCCAAGAGTTCGGAGTAGTTATTTGTTTCGGCCCCCAACCCCCCCTTAAGGTAAAAGTAAT
>JASDQU011245896.1:5989-18328 GCA_032191745.1 Picea mariana | reverse complement strand
AAGATAATTAGGCTCCACAACCAACATAATACATTGTTGATGTTTGAGAAAGATGTGCTCCATTTCCTTTTTGGAGGCATGAGTTTTACCTCAAGGATTTCTAGGAGCTTGGGTTCATTTTTGGTGATATCCTTGTCACTAGATTCCCAAGGGTTATTACTGTGCGAGAGATTAACCTGATGGATGTAGTCTTCGAATTCAAGGTTCCTCTCAATCTGGTAAGCGAAATCTTGTGCTTCTTCTACAGTCGAGGGTGACTGATCTTTGAGAGTTAACTGCAAAACTCCTTCCAACGAGTTCAAGTAGTGTTGGAGGATAGCTTCTTTTCAGAAGCTAGGTCAGATCTTTTTGAGGAGAAGATTGAACCTATCATTGAAGTCCCTAATGCCCTTCCTAAAAGCCTTACAAATATCAATATACTGAGAGTAAAGGGAATCCATACTTTCTTTTTAAAACCAATGTTTCTTAAAGAATTGTTCAAGATCTTCAAGGGTTTTGATGCTTGCTTTCGGGAGTTTGTTAATCCATCTTATAGCACTTCCGGTGAGTGAGCTCACAAAGAGCCTTAAACAAATGTTGGGGTGTTCTTGCTTGGATTGGTGAAAATGAAACTCTTCAAAGAACTTGGTCCAATGAGAGTCGTCGTATGATCCCTTTTCCCCTGAAAACTTAGGTATCCAGGACTCGACCTTCTTGGGTAGATCATGTAACCCCCCTTAGGTGTTAGATAAGCCTAAAGGGCCAAAGATTTCTTCATGAGACCATTTGGATGAACTTACGGGGGTGACATAATTTGTAGAGGTCATAGTAGATGAAGGTATATACTCACTCCCACTACGGGTCGTCATTAGCTATTTATGGAGTCGCCAGATGATTTTCTTGAAATCATAAAAAAAAAGATAAAGGGAAAAAACCCTAAGTGGATTCGCTAGGTAAGCTTGTAAGATAAGGATTCTGAGGCAAGGCCTACCAAAATTTTCGTCTTTAGGAGAATTGACTCAGTGTTCCCTAGCAACGGCACCAAAATGTTATCGCACAGTTTGTAGCAAGGATAAAAGCTTGAGGTTTGAAGGCCAAACTGGCGTAACAGGAACCAATCCCACCCAATGTCACCACAATGGGATGGTTCTTTCTCTTTAGGGAGGTGAGACCCAGGGGAGACGTCCCCGATTACCTTGGGTTTTGAGGAGGCAGAAGGATAAAAGACAAGGATAGAATTCCCCCCTCACAAGTCACCACCAAGCAGATAGTCCTTGCTAAACAACCAATAATAAAGTAAAAGCCCCCAAAGATATACATGCCTGAGACAAAGAAACAACAAATGATATATGCAAGCTAATTCAATGGGTTAGTACTATATATAAAGAGATCACTATCTGATGAATATATAAGCAATTTTATCAATAAATATTGACAAAGTCAATGTTTATAAATAGAAAATGGAAATTACCACTTCACCAATAAATACTAGAACAATGTGGCATTCAATACAATAAATCAATACTTCATTCAATTAATGCCTTTAATCATTATTCAATTTCTCATAAAGACAACGTCTAGCTGCACTAGTGATTTATAGCTAAAGATGACGACAACATATAGGGTTAGCATGTTAGTTAGGGTTAGCATAGTTAGGGTTTGATTTAATAGTTTGAAACTAGTTTTTTATTAAGTCACTTCAATGCATGAGGTCTCTTAGGATCAGTGCCTTAGGGTTAAATGGAGTCAATAGTGAAGGACGTAGGAGCTAAAGGAGACAAAAATGGCCAAGGACTAGAGGGAGATACTTTGAGGTGTTGCTAAGGCAAGGCCTTAAAGTGAAAACCCTAGGGGAGAGAGGCTCACTTTGGTGTAGGTGAACTAGGCCTCAGAGCTCTCTCCTCCTTCCTTAGTTCATATGGAAAAATGACTAGCATAAAAGATAAACTGAGACAAGAGAGTTTGATAAAACAAAGTGTTGCAGCAGCAAGGCTTTACCAACAAACCCTAGAAAAATCGGCCCCAAAGTGTAGAAACCTTAGGCTTCAAGTCATATCCTTCTTCTCAGTTTGTAAAAGGTACAGATAGAAAAAGGGGAAGAAGAAATAGGAGTGTAGCTATGGCTAGGCTCTTTCTTTCTTCAACAATGGCTGAAAATCTCTCTCTATGGGGACATGAGACAAGGACCTACTTGTGTTCTTGTCACCTAGGGTTTTATTCAACAAAAAATCATAAATACATGCAATAAGTTAAACTACAACCATTCATTCAAGAATTTTTGAAGAAAAATACTTACAATTCACCAAGAAATATCAATGCAAACCCTAGTTGTAACACCTTCCATCAAGAGAGAAGCCAAAACATGCCAAAATAATCCTCCTTCAACAAGTGCACATCACTAAATCAACCAGTAACCCAAGGGAGGGCGCGGATTTCAGACCTCACCAATGAGTGAGTAAGTTGTGATGACAAAATGAAGGTGAAAATCCTTCATTTATACTCTATCAATGACCTAATTTACTTTTAGGTCATAAAAAGGCCGACAATGCCAAAATATTGAAAATTATGCTATTTTACAGTAAAATGTCAATTCAAAACCCTAATCAAGATGAAAAGAGATAAAATCCCCTCTAAGGGGGACGTTAGCCCCTTGGGCTTCTCCAACCTGCCACACGTGCCAATACTGCCCAGTATGCCTCCCAAGATGTCCAATAGGTTGGATGTCATCATGGTCATCATGGGTGACGTCCTAGTCCTTCCAAGGCCAACATTCCACTGAAAGGGGCTCAACCCCCCTAGGTCAAGCTGTGTCGGGGTGCCTCTGGTGGAACGTCCTCTTCTTCTCCAGTGAAAATCCCCTCATCCATATCTGTCCTATCTCTTCCCCCTGATGGGGTCACAACATCCACGTGGTGGGCTCTTCAGCCCCATGGAGGTCCGAACTAATCATCTCCCCATGTGTACCAGTCCAAATGGTACCTGTCCATCGAGCATGGTCCTACACATCAAAAGCTACGCCCTCCATGGGATCATCAGTCACAGGGATCATAGCAATGTCAATCACATATCATCATCAATATTTTTAAACATGTGCATAAAATCCCTAATACATCAGTTAACAGCTCAAAGACGTTACACAAGCCTACAATACAAGTCTGGAGGAAAAGACAAGGCATCTTATTGGGCTAGTGTCCACTGGAAAAGGAAAGTTCCCAGAAGAGACCTCATCCAAGCCATGTAAGTGGGTGGTGTGGTCAGGGGATGTCCAAGCATCTGGGTGCAATGAGGGTCAAGGACAAGAAACGTTACCTGTGGGTGCCTTTGTAGAAGGCGAGTTGTACCTGTCCTGGATGCAATTTTTTTCAAGCCCATTCTTGCCTTTTATTTTTATTCTTTTTTATTATTTTATCTTTTATTGATTTTCTTTTGTTCAAGAGCTTAATCAAGGGAGACTTCCCTTGCATGGTGACCAGTGGTGACAATGTTACCCACAAGTACTTTCACAGAGATGAGAAGGCTAGCTCGTGATGAGACCCCCTTTCCCTTGGCCATGCAACCAAGATTCACTGCCATGGCATGGTTACCAACTAGTGGTAATGTCATACTACTAGCTACCCATGGACCTAATAGGTTGGCTCGTGATGAGACCCCCTATCCCCTGGTTTGGTCTTGTTTTATTAATTTTTCGAGTCCCTCTTGTTTCTTGATGAGAAGCCTTTTATTGCTTTCTCGGGGATCCCTGGGCGAAGCATCTCGAGGTTTTATTTTTAGGAAATTATCTTTTACCAGCTTGCTTTTACCTTCTGGTCCTTTAGCCCCTTCTTCCCATGGGACAAGGTGTATTCATGAAAAATAGGTCAACCCAGTGCCCGGACAAGTGGAATGGGATAGGTGAGAGGGAAACAAGATGAAAATAGTGGAGCTATGATGGGAGCGGACGATGGATTTTCAAAAATACCCCCAGTGGAAAACCAAAAACCTATAGACACAAGCCTGCTAGGGCACCCTATCAATCCCCCCAAACATGGTTAAGTGGGTAAATGTAATATCCAAGTAGTTGTTAGAAATAAAAGGAATCAGATGCATACATTCAATGGTTTTGATGATCAAAGTGACACATACCATGATACCTAGACTAATTACCTCATGGAGAAAAAACCATCTCTGACACAGGACCAAGCTGATGGTGATGGATGCTGTTGCTGTTGACAAGATAAAGATGCTGGAAGAAAGAAAAGTTGGGCCCTACAGGGCCATGCTAAAGTCAATCCTGCTCTCGGTACTCCATGTCTAGGACCTGTGGGCCTTGAGACATGATCTCCTAGTTATCCTTAAAAGTGGGGGATAACATCCGGCTCCAACTCGGGGACATGTTCTCACCGTAGAGTGCATGAGAACCTCAACATCTCTAACATAACCTGCTAACCTGCTCGATCTCAATAGAAGCATCAGTAATAAAATTGGGGTGGTAATGCCACCCCAGCATACATAAATATATAGACTGAAATAAAAAAATCAATAGTGTAAATGTAAAAGCAAACTAATATGCAATGCAAATGGTATAAAACACGAATGCAAGAATGCCTACTTACCTGTACTTACCTATGATATCAGGTCACCCCGCCCTGCTGGGGTTTGAAGAGGCGCCCGTTGACGGGCACTATGCGCCTTTGTCCCTCCTATGTAGACATGTAATAAGAGTCATTAACTGACTTTCTTCCAACCTTGAAAGGGCCTAGCCAAAACTGAGTGTTTCCTTTAGTAGGCTCCCCTTTATTAGCATCCCACATCCATACTATGTCCCCCTCCTTGTGCTCTCTGATTTTGAAATTAGTCTTTCCTTGAACAACCCTAGTGTATTGTGCAGAGGGAGGTGGGTGGGAATCTACTGTAAAGACTTCCTACTAGGATGGATGGATCTGTACATCATCTTCTACCTTCTTCAATATCTTCATAGTCCCAACTTCCTCGATTTTGAGCTCATCTAGGAGTTGTTGGTATTCCTCTTTCTTGGGCCATTTGATCTGATCAGAATACTTATGAAGAGTTTGTTTTGTCTCATCATGTGCTTTGTCATCTTTGATGGACTCACCAGGCTCTTGCACATGAGTTGTAGTCACAGGTACATTCTGGAGATGACCAATAGTTCCATCTTTCAAGGGTATATTAACATAAGTGACGTCCATCTCAAGAGTACCTCCCAGTTTTGAGGAAAACTTCCTAGACAATAACATCCCCCATACATCTAGGATTTCCACGACCACTATGTCCATGTGGATGACTTTCTCAGGGTATTCTTTAAGGAAAACTTCAACATTCTCAATCACGCCATGTGTGGGTATGGATTTAGACTCAAAACCACACATATTCCTGTAAGGTCGTGTCGCTTTCAAACCTAGTTGTTGCATGACCTTGAGGGACATCATATTAGCACTGACCCCAGTATCTAGCATGCAGTTGTTAAGGCTCTTGTTATTCATTATCAAGGTCATGAAGAAAGGAGGATGTTCATCCTACTAGACCCTGAAGTGGTTGGCTTGCAGCATGATAGGAGGGTCCATGGGTCCATCTGATCCTTGAAATTAATTTTCAAAACGCTCTTTGACAGATGGGACCTTAATGAATTCTTTCAGGGGAATAGTTACATGCATCTTGGATAGTGCCCCTTCAAAGTCAAAGTTCAAGTTAACCCCTTCAGCCTTGGATGTCTTGGGAAGAAGCACGCCCAAAGGTGGGGTTTTTGTTTGGTCAGTGGAAGGTTGGTTCTATACACCTGGAACTCTTGTTTCTTTAGCTTTTCTTTTGATTCCTGGTCTAGGTTGTTTATTAACGCCATTTTGGGTGACCTGGTTGCCTGTTTCATGGCCTCTTGATGCTCTTTAGTGGTGATATTTATTTGAGGGCCTTCTATGACGTGGCCTATATTGCTCACTTGTTTATGGCCACCATTATTGTAAAGACATTCATGTTCCCAATGTGCTTCACTACATTGAAAACACCAAGGGTTTTCATCCACAATGTTTGTAGGTTTTAAAGCGTTTGGAACTTCTATATCCTTGAAAACATTTTCGTTCCACTCAACGATACCAACTACTCTCTATACTGGATATCCATCTTCATCCCAATCTTCAGAGACATCAAAGGTATCATCTGGATAATCACCCCAATTTGTATCTTCTTCTGTCATGAGAAAAGTGGGGCAATCTTGAAACAAGCATGGATCCACCGAATTATAGTCGCTAGGTCCAAGATCATATGTTAATAAGGAAGATGGTGTTTTCTCATCTTGCTCAAAATGACTGTTTTGTAATAGTGTGGGAATACCCTCAAAAGATAATTGGTCATTCAGGTCTTTCTTTGTTAAAAAAGAAATTTTCAACATTTCATGAATTCTTTTAACACTTTGCAAGATACAAGACATATTAGTGCTTAAATTGGTTCCACTATGTACCTAGGGCTCTACAGAACTATTTTTCGGATCCCTATCGGTTTCACCCATATCTTGATTTTCTAAAATTGTTGTGTTCAAGACAAACAAGGAATCTTCAAAATTAGGTTTTTTATGAGTGGCCATACCCAAAACCTCGGATGGTTCATGTTGTCTTGAGAAGTTTAAGACATCGTTGATGCCTAAGAAAGCTATGCTCCATTTCCTTTTGGGAGGATTTCTGGGAGCTTGGGTTCAGTTTCGGTGATATCCTCATCACTAGATTCCCAAGGGTTATTACTATGTGAGAGATTAACTTGATGGATGTAGTCTTCGAATTCAAGGTTCCTCTCAATCTGGTAAGCGAAATCTTGTGCTTATTCTAGAGTCGAGGGTGACGTATCTTTGACAGTAAACCGAAAATCTCCTTCCAACGAGTTCAAGTAGTGTTGGAAGATAGATTCTTCTGAGAAGATAGGTCGGATATTTTTTAGGAGAAGATTGAACCTATCATTGAAGTCCCTAATGCCCTCGCTAGAAGCCTTACAAATATTAGTATACTGAGAGTAAAGGGAATCCATGCTTTCTTTTTCACACAAATTTTTCTTAAAGACTTGTTCAAGATCTTCAGGGGTTTTGATGCTTCCTTTAGGGAGTTTGTTAATCCATCTTCTAGCACTTCCGGTGAGTGAGCTCACAAAAAGTCTTAAAAAGACGCCAGGGTGTTCTTTTCCAGATTGGTGAAAATGAAGGTCATAGTAGATGAAGGTATATAATGATGCCCACTACGGGTTGTCATTAGCTATTTGTGGAGTTGCCAGATGATTTGCTTGAAATCATCAAAAAAAAGATAAAGGGAAAACACCTTAAGTGGAGTCGCTAGGTAAGCTTGTAAGATAAGGCTTCTGATGCAAGGCTTACTGAAAATGTCGTCTTGATGAGAATTGACTCAGTGTTCCCCGAAAATAGTGCCAAAATGTTATCGCACAATTTGTAGCAAGGATAAAAGCTTGAAGTTTGAAGGCTAAACTGGCGTAACAAGAACCAATCCCACCCAATGTCACCACAATGGGATGGTTCTTCCTCTTTAGGGAGATGAGACCCAGGGGAGATGTCCCCAGTGACCTGGGGTTTTGAGGAGGCAGAAGGAGAAAATACAAGGATAGAATCCCCCCCTCACAAGTCACCATCGAGCAGATAGTCCTGTCTAAACAACCAATAATAAAGTAAAACCCCCCAAAGATATACCTGCATGAGACAAAGCAACAACAAATGATATATGCAAGCTAATTCAATGGGTTAGTACTTTATATAAAGAGATGACTATCTGATGAACATATAAGCAATTTTATCAATAAATATTGATGAATTCAATGTTTATAAATAGCAAATGGAAATTATCACTTAACCAATAGATACTAAAACAATGTAGCATTCAATACAATAAATCAATACTTCATTCAATTAATGCCTTTAATCATTATTCAATTGCTCATAAAGACAACATCTAGATGCACTAGTGATTTATAGCTAAAGATGATGACAACATATAGGGTTAGCAGGTTAGTTAGGGTTAGCACAGTTAGGGTTAAATGGAGTCAATAGTGAAGGACACATGAGTTGAAGGATACAAAAATGACTAAGGAATGGAGGGAGATACTTTGAGGTGTTTCTAAGGCAAGGCCTCAAATTGAAAAACCTAGGGGATAGAGGCTCACTTTGGTGTAGGTGAACTAGGCCTCAGAGCTCTCTCCTCTTTCCTTAGTTTAGATGGAAAAACAACTAGCATAAAAGATAAATTGAGACAAGAGGGTTTGATAAAAAAAAGCGTTGCAGCAGCAAGGCTTTACCAGCAAACCTTAGAAAAATTGGCCCCAAAGTGTAGAAACCCTAGGCTTCAAGGTGTCTCCTTCTTCTCAGCTTGTAAAAGGTACATCTAGCAAAAGGGGAAGAAGAAATAGGAGTGTAGCTACGGTTAGGCTCTTTCTTTCTTCAACAATGGCTGAAAATCTCTCTCTATGGGGACATGAGAAAAGGACCTACTTGTGTGCTTGTCACTTAGGGTTTTATTCAACAAAAAATCATAAATACATGCAAGAAATTAAACTACAACCATTCATTCAAGAAGTTTTGCAGAAAAATACTTACAATTCACCAAGAAATATCAATGCAAACCCTAGTTGTAACACCTTCCATCAAGAGAGAAGCCAAAACATGCCAAAATAATCCTCCTTCAACAAGTGCACATCACTAAATCAGCCAATAACCCAAGAGAGGGCGCAAATTTCAGACCTCACCAATGAGTGAGTAAGTTGTGATGAAACAATGAAGGTGAAAATCCTTCATTTATACTCTATTAATGACCTAATTTACTTTTAGGTCATAAAAAGGCCGACAAGGCCAAAATATTGAAAATTATATTGTTTTACATTAAAATGTCAATTTAAAACCCTAGTCAAGATGAAAAGAGATAAAAAATCTCTCTAAGGGGGACATTAGCCCCTTTTAGGGCAATCGAAGCATCCTGGAGAAAAACGTTAGCCCTCCTTGGGATTCTCCAACCTGCCACACGTGCCAATACTACCCAGTCTACCTCCCAAGATGTCCAATAGGTTGGATGACATCATGGTCATCATGGGTGACATCCTAGCCCTTCCAAGGCCAACATTCCACTGAAAGGGGCTCAACCCCCCTAGGTCAAGTTGTGTCAGGGTGCCTCTAATGGAACATCCTCTTCTTCTCTGATGCAAAGCCTCTAATCAATGTATGTCCTGTCTCTACCCTCTGATGGGGTCTCAGCATCCACCTGGTAGGCTCTTCATCCCCATGGAGTTCCGAACTGATCATCTCCCCATGTGTACCAGTCTAGATGCTACATGTCCATCGGGCATGGTCCTGCACATCAAAAGCTACGCCCTCCATGGGCTCATCAGTCACAGGGATCATAGCACCGTGAATCACATCTCGTCATCAATATTTTTAAACATGTGCATAAATTCCCTAATATATTAGTTAACATCTCAAAGATGTTACACAAGCCTACAATACAAGTCTGGAGGAAAATACAAGGCGTCCTATTGGGCTAGTGTCCACTGGAAAAGGAAAGTTCCCAGAAGAGACCTCATCCAAGCCATGTAAGTGGGTGGTGTGGTCAAGGGATTTCCAAGCATCTGGGTGCAATGAGGGTCAAGGATAAGAAACGTTACTTGTGGGTGCCTTTGTAGAAGGTGACTTGTACCTATCCTGGATGTAATTTTTTTCAAGCCCATTCTTTCCTTTTATTTTTATTCTTTTTATTCTTTTATCTTTTATTTCTTTTCTTTTGTTCAAGATATTAATTAGGGGACACTGCCCTAGCATGGTGACCAGTGGTGACAGCGTTACCCACAAGTACTTTCATAGAGATGAGAAGGTTGGCTCGTGATGTGGCTCCCTTTCCCTTGGCCATGCAAACAAGAGTCACTGCCCTGGCGTGGTAACTAGTTGGTGGCAATGTCATACTGCTAGGTATCCATGGACCTAATAGGCTAGTTTGTGATGAGACCCGCTATCCCCTGGTTAGGTATTTTTTATTATTTTTTTGGGTCCCTCTTGTTTCTTGCTGAGAAGCCTTTTATTGCTTTTTCGGGGATCCCTGGGAAAAGCATCTCGAGGTTTTATTTTTAGGATTTTATCTTTTACCAGCTTACTTTTACATTCTGGGCCTTTACCCCCTTCTTCCCATGAGATAAGGTGCAGTCCTGAAAAAAAGTTCAACCCAATGCCCAGGCAAGTGGAATGGGATAGGTGAGCGGGAAACAAGATGAAAATAGTTGAGTTATGATGGGAGCAGACGATGGATTTTCAGAAATCCCCCCAGTGGCAAACCAAAAACCTACAGACACAGGCCTGCTAGGGCACCCTGTCAATCCCCCCAAACATGGTCAAGTGGGAAAGTCTAAGATACATGCAGTTTTTAGAAATAAAAGGAATCATATGCATACATTCAATGGTTTTGACGATCAAAGTGACGCATACCATGATACTTGGACTAATTACCTCATGGAGAAAGAACCATCTTTGACACAGGACCAAGCTGATGGTGATGGATGCTGCTACTGCTGAAAAGATAAAGATGTTGGAAGAAAGAAAATGTGGGACCGACAGGGCCATGCTAAAGTCAATCCTTCTCTCGGTACTCCATGTCTAGGACCTGTGGGCCTCGAGACATGATCTCCTAGTTATCCCTAAAAGTGGGGGATAACAACCTTCTAGTAGATTCAACCATTTTTCTAGGGCATCCACATCTATATTTCCTTAAAATATGGGAATATCAAAATTAAATTGTACCTTGAAAGGTGAGGTGCCTCCAAAGTGTTCACTTGATGAAGACATGCCTGTTGCTATCAACGGCTATTGAAGGATGTGGGAAAAATTCTCTATCATTTCGTCCCTCTGTCGCGTCAGAACTTGCTCAAGCAATAGATTAATAGAATCGTCTGCTTTGTAGTTTTTCTTTTCTTCTGCCATGGAGGGTTTATTGGGTATGTGAGAGTGATTTTCCTCAATAGATACAAACTTGAGACCCAACTTTCTATACTCGGACCTTGTCGAGGACATGCACTGAAAAACGATCAAGAGCATCCTTCTCTGATACCATTGATCCGAATTATTTTCGGCACGAAATGAGAGAGGAGATATAATAAAGAATTGTACAGATATATCTTGAATATCCAATAATATAATATAAATTTATCAAAGATGCAACCATAAAAACAAAGATACAATAATACACAATTTATATTAATGTGCGAAATGTACAGAACTTTAAAAAATACAGAGTAAAAGACTGGCTAGAATGGTGGTATCTTATCTCTGAGAAGACATGTGATGACTACTCTCATTCACAAGAAGACGATCTTACAATGAGGCTCCAAAGGCCTTTTTATCATAAATAAAATCCAAAACCCTAACCCCGGAAGATGAAAAGCCAACAGTTTTGTGGACCCTGTTTTGGGTAGTTTGGTGTATCAACTTCCCGAGGGCGTAACTTTGGCATACGATCACCATTTGGAGTGCACGATAGCTCGTTGGAAAGGTATCATTGAAGAGATTAATTTTGGGGGCTCAAATAGAGCCATTGGTAATCATTAAGAATATTTATCCCGAAAAACCTTCATTTATGCCTTCAAAATGGCCTTAGAAGTTAAAAACTGCTAAAAATAGTAAATTACCAAAATTGCCAGAAAACTGTTTTGAGCCAGTTGGAAAAGGTGGGTGACCACCGATATCCACCTAGATCAATACTCCCTCATTGGGAAGCAATGGTATCCATTGCGTTGAGTTCCCGAGGGAGAGGGAAAAGAATTTGTTGAATCTTCATCTTAATGAGTTGTTTCCCTTATTGGAGAAGTTGTGCCACTTAGCTTGTTGAAGGTTGTCATGAACCTATGGTTGGAAGGGTTGGACCTTTTTAACTAGTTTGTCTACATGAGATTCCTGTGTGCAGAAGGAATCTTTACACTTTGCTGCAATCTTGTTGACCTACTTCTATTGGATAGAAGGTGCTTGGGCCGAGGAGGTAGTGGTTGTCGTATCCTACTGTTCACGTTTTGAATAGATTGTGAAGAAGCTGAATTTTGTAGTATGAGATACTACCTTGTGGAATATTTTAGGTGGGACAATAGTTGGAACTACCTCTGGTATCCTGCAGAGATGACCCCTCAGAGTAATAATGACACTACGGGGTCGAAACTCGTAGATAGCATGGTGCTTCCACATATATGGTTGGCCCAAGAGAACATCACAGACATCCAATGGGGTAACATCACATAAAACCTCATCCTTGAAGGGATGGATATCATATAGAAATCGACACTCGTGGCTGACATGAAGATCTCGTCCATGGCGAAGCCACCCGATGTTGTATGACTGCGGGTGTGGTGTTGTCCACA
>JASDQU011245895.1:7970-26805 GCA_032191745.1 Picea mariana | reverse complement strand
AAAAAAAAATTTAAAAATATATAAAAAAACCTCATATTAAAATTTTAATACAAAATTTAAAAAACAATTAACAAAAATAAATTAGAAAGCATTAAAATTACAAAAAAAATTAAAATTTATGTAAATATTTTCAAAAAATAATATTTCAACTAAAACAAATTCATTAATATATTAAAAAAATTCAAATATATATTTATGTTTTATATATATATAAAACATATAAAATATATGTTTTATATATATAAAACATATATTATATATGTTTGTTATATACAAAACATATTTAAAACATATTTATATATGTGTTTTATATATAAAACATATATATTTGTTTTATATATATTTTATATATAAAACACATTAATATATTAAAAAAATTCAAATATATATTTATGTTTTATATATATATAAAACATATAAAATATATGTTTTATATATATAAAACATATATTATATATATAAAACATATATTATATATGTTTGTTATATATAAAACATATTTATATATGTGTTTTATATATAAAACATATATATTTGTTTTATATATATTTTATATATATAACATATATATGTGTTATATATATATATATATATATAATATATAGATATGTTTTATATATGTGTTAATGGGATTTGGATTAGGTTCGCGGGGGTTGGTCCTATGTTGACATCGCGTCAATCCCCTGTGGACTTGACTCGTCCCATTAACATATATATAAAACATATCTATATTTATATATGTTTTAATATATAAAATATATATTGTATATGTTTTAATATATAAAACATATAATTATATATGTTTTATATGTTAAAACATATATAATATATGTCCCTGAGGTGTAGGACAGTTGGTGAGGGAGTGTGTTGTTAAGGTACTATGTGATGTTAAAGTCCTTGGTTCGAAACTTTTGGGGACAAAAAATTCATCCATGTTAAGGGTTGGTGTAGCTTAGGCCGGGTGCGATCCGTTAGTCCCACATGTCATAGACAAATAAACATATATATATATATATATATATATATATATATATATAACATAAATGTTATATATAAATATGATTTTTTTTAAGATATTTATGAATTTTTTTTTTTTTTTTAAGGTTTTTTAATTTAGTTTCATATGTTTTATTTTAGATGTTTTTCTTAAAATATTTGATTGAATTTTATTTTTTTTTAGTTTTTTTAAGTTACTTTTTTTATTTTCATTTCTTTTTAGTTTTTCTTTGGTTTTCACCATTTGAATATATTTTTTGAAATGTGTTTTTGTCTTCATTAAAAAATATATATTTGTGAAGATTTTCTCTTTTCTCTTTATTTATTTTTTAATGTAAATTTAAGAAAAAAAAAGTTAGTAAATAAATTTTCAAGTGACCATTTAGGATCTAATTTTGAGTTTTTTATTTGTGTAGGGATTTGTTGTCAATGCCACTGTTTGAATTAGGTCGTAATTAGCTGTAATTTTAGCGTTTAGAAAAAATATTTTGCTTTAGGTAGCGTCATGTGTTTATTTAGGTATTGATTTTAAGGTTTTTCTAAGCAACTGTTTTATGTTTTAAAACCATGCATGAAAAAAGTTGTAATTTTGACCCAGTCAGAAAAATTGGTGCTATCGATAGAACCAGGTTTTGATTTGGGGGTTGATTTTAGAGTTTTTTTGAGCAACCATTTTATTCTTTAAGCCCATGCTTGAAAAAAGTTGTAATTTTAACCCGATTACAAAAAATGGTGCTACCAGTAGCACCATTTTTTATTTGGGGATTGATTTTAAAGTTTGTTTGAGAAGCCATTTAGTTCTTTAAGCCCATGCTTGAAAAAAGTTGTAATTTTGACCCGGTTACAAAAAATGGTGCTACCAATAGCACCACTTTTTGATTTGGGAGTTGATTTTCATGTTTTTTATGCAAAAATATGGGTTTTAAGGGCTAGAGTTCTCGTTTTGAGGTCATAGTTCTCATTAAGTTGGTAACTATGTTTACAAGTAATGTAACCACAAAGTATTACATGTCCAACATTCCCCCCTTAATCTGAAGTGGTGTATGTGAGTCCAAGCATCATTTTGAACTTCTCAAAATTTTCTCTTCCAAGCGCTTTGGTGAAGATGTCCGCAATTTGCTAATTTGTGGAACAATGTCTCAAGTGAATTGTCTTGGCCTCTACATGATATCGAATTAGGTGATAATTTGTGTTGATGTGTTTTGTTCGATCATGGAATCTAGGATTCTTGGCCAACTTGATTGCATAAGTATTATCAATTAGAAGAGGAGTAGAATTCACTTGTTTCTCCTGCAAATCTTCAAGTATTTTCCTGAGCTACATAATCTCCTTTGTCACTTCTGCATTTGCCACATATTTTGCCTCTGTTGTGGAATATGTTGGAACTGATTGTTTGCGTGATCTCCAGGAGACAACTGTTGATCCAAGACTCATGAGATAGCCTGAAGTTGACACTTCATTTTCCTCATCCCCATCAAAGTGTAAATCAAAATATCCGATCAGGTTGAAGTCATCCACATTAGAGTACCTCAGACCAAAATCTTGAGTTCCTTTCAAGTATTTCAAAACTCTTTTTGTAGTAGACCAATTTCCTTCACAAGGCTTTTGCAGGAACCTGGAAATAATCCCAACAATAGATGAAATTTCTGGTTTGGTGGTAGTAAAATAGATGAGACTTCTCACAAGTTGTCTATACTTGGTTGCATCCTCAAATTCATTCTCTTCTTTTGATGCGAGTTTCAAATTCTGTTCCATTGGAGTAGAAACAAGATTGCACTCAACCATACCAAACTTGTTCAAAAGTTCTCTAGTGTACTTCTTTTGGGAGATGAATATGTACTTTGGATTTTGTATCACTTCAATGCCCAAATAGTGGTGAAGATGTCCCAAATTTCTCAGCTCAAAGCCTTTCTTCAACACTTTCTTTATGGATGCAATATAGTTCTCATTGTTCCTTGTTATGAACAGATCATCTACATATACTACAAGATACACAATAATTTTTCCAACTTTCTTGACAAACAAAGTTGCATCGTCAAGATTGAAATGCTTGAAATTCAATTTCAGAAGATGCTCAATTAACTTTTAATACCATGCTCACGATGACTGTTTCAAGCCATATAAGGATTTGATGAGCTTCCATACCTTATGTTCTTGTTCTTTCACAACAAAGCCTTTTGGTTGAGACATGAACACATTCTCTTTCAAGTCTCCATTCAAGAAATGAGTCTTCACATTCATTTGATGAATTTTCCATCCATATCGTGCTGCCATGGAAAATAGAGTGCAGATGGTAGCCCATTTTTTTGTGGGGTAAAAAGTCTCCTCATAATCAACATATTCTTTTTGTGCAAATCCTTTTTCCATGAGCCTTGCTTCGTGCTTGTCAAGTGAGCCATCTGATCTGTACTTGTTCTTGAATACCCACTTGCAACCAATCGGTTTGGTTCCATATGGAGGGTTCACCAACTTCCATGTCCTATTCTTGATGAGAGCATCATATTCCTTTTGCATGGATTCCTTCCAATCATCACGAGAAGAAATTTATTTAAAAGAAGATGGTTCAAGGTTAGTAGATACATTCAAATCACAATCATATGAAACATCCATATTATCCACATCACTTGAGTTTGAATTATCTATATTACCTCCATCTTGTTTTGAGAACAATCTGGTTCCTGTCTTCTTGACCTTATCAGGATGAACAATTTCAAGTGTTTTTGTGAGACATTTTGTTGGACCTTTCTGAGATGGCCAGGTTGTTCGACTGATTGAGATGGTGTTGAGTTCTCATCAAGTCTCAGCTTTTCAATCCTCTTGATCACATCATTCAACTGAACTTTAGGTTCTGATGAAGTGACATGAACTTCTTCAAGTGGGGGAGATTGTGATACAAAAGGAGATTCCAAATAGTGACCCAAGATAGGGATCCCCCCTTCAAGATGTGAAATCTCATCATTAAATTCATGATATGTCTTTACACGATTGAATCTGTCCAGATGATCAAGCTGCCTCTCAACAGTTTCGTCTTTCTTGAAGGATTCAAGAAAGATGACATCTCTAGAAATGATGAATTTATTGGTTGTCTCATCATAAAGATGATACCTCTTGGTGGTATTTGAGTACCCCATGAAGATGCACTTCTGACTCCTTGCATTAAGCTTGCTTCTTTGCTCCTTAGGAATCAAGTCATAAAGAGTGGAACCAAAGACCCCAAGATGCCTCATCGAAGGAATGTGGCCATACCACATTTCATATGGAGTCTTGTTTTTGAGAGCATGAGATGGACACCTATTTTTGACATAAACTGCACATAGAACCACAACAACCCAAAACATCAATTTAACATTATTGAAAAACATCATGGAACAAACCATATTTAGGAGTGTCCTGTTCATTCGTTCAACCACACCATTCTTTTGGGGATTGTATGGAACCGTGGTTTGATGTTTGATCCCATGTTGGTGAAGGTAGATTTCGAATTCATTAGAAGTATATTCTCTTCCATTATCAGAGTGAAGGGAGCCGATACGAGACCAAGCTTCATTTTGAATCCATACATGAAAATTTTTAAAAGTTTCAAAAGATTTTGATTTGTCTTTCAACAAATACACCCAACACATTCTGGTGTAGTCATCATTAAAAGTCATGATATATTTGTTTCCATTTGTAGAAGGAACATGCATAGGGATAGACAAATCAGAATGAATCAGTTCAAATTTTCTGCATGCTCTGGAAGTGACATCATGAAAGGGTTGTTTGCTATGTTTTCCAAGGATGCAAGCTTCACATTGCTTCAATTTCCTAGGAATAGTAGGAAAACCAGAGACAACATTCTTTCTTAACAAACGAAGATTGTCATGATTAATATGGCCAAATCTAGCATGCCACAAAAGACTAGATGGAATTATACCCGAGTCATTATGAGAGAGGTATGCAACAATGTATATGGGCAGATGTTCCATTCAGCTTCAACAATCATCCATCTTCTATTTCAGTCATGACAACCATGTTGTCAGAATCCTTCCTTATCTCAACTTTCCCACTGAACATATGAACAAAGTGTCAATGCTATCTGATGTGCACAAGGGACAACAAGCTTCTTTGTAGCTCAAGAAGATAGAGTACATTGTGCAAAAGAAAATCTAGAAGTCCAGGCAACTTAAGCATGATGGTGCCCATTCTCGAAGGTTTGAGACTTGACCTATCTACAAAGTACACTATACCATTTACATTGTCATCAAATTCTTCAAAGAAGTCTCTTCGAAATGTCATGTGGGAGGTCGCGCCTGTTCAAGAAGCCATGCATCTCCCCAAGAAGCAAATGAATTATTAAATAGATCTTCAGTTACTCCTATATTGCAATAGACAACAACATAATGAACATGTGCTTTACCTTTCACTTTGAAGTTCTATCTCTCTCTTCTTTCTGACTCTATCTTTCTTTGATCTTCTCGCATGGAACTTTGTAGTCGGCGGTTTCATGTGACCCATTCATTCCGCAACAGGTATATTGAAGATCATATTTTTCACGGGGATTATGCCAACCCCTGCCTCTAAGCTTCTTCTTTCTATGTCTTCTCCTATTGCCTCTATGCTATCCAGAAACTGGAGTATTGGAAACCCCATAGATAGATGCAAGATACTGCATTGTCTTCTCTTGTCTTCACACACACATTAGAAAACAAAAAATACAATGAGGCTGCACCATGAAATTAATACAATAGATACCCAACAACAATCGTGTTATTACTACAGTTCGAATGGAATAACAGTCTAAGCAGCAAGAGAGAATACCATTCAATTCGAGCAATCAAGCCTCCTCATTGTGGCAACCACAATACATATTCGTGCAACCAAAAAAACTGAGCGATCAAGCCTCCTCATTGTGGCGACCATATTACGTATTCGTGTAGCCGAAAAAACGAGTGAGTCGAGGGTTTCCCCAAGCCGAAAGGCGTGAGTCTCTCCAACTTAGGATTTAGGGTTTCGTATAACCAACAACATCTTGTAAGAAAGGTCTGCTATCAGTAGAGTAGATGGAACTGACTGGAAAACATGGAAATGAAAATTCGTCGACCTCTATAACTCAATCGTTCGTGCGAGATTAAGATCCAAAAATCACTGGTAGAAAGAGTTACACCGTTGGAGGCCTGTTCGCAGTCTTGTGGTATATACACGTAAAGAGTTACACCATCTCATAACTAGGATTCCATACGAGTAATAGAATTCAAGTCGATTCGTGGAGGAGGTCGATGAATTAGTATGAGGCAACTCGCTCACTCTGTCAGAGGCTGCTGGTGCTTGGACACATCCCGTGTTCTGGTGTTAAGGCGAGGTAGAGACAAAAGTCAAGGAAGGTGGCGATTACAATGGCTCAAGGAGTTTTGGTCGTTGTCAGTGTCGAACCCAAGCTTGGTTGATCCGTAGCCCAATGATTCAGCTCTATGCGTCTCTATGCATTGGAACAAATGAGCAAAATTGGGGTTTAGTTAAGAAATTAGGGTATGGTTTCCAACATGAGGAAATGAGGTCGAACAAATCAAATTATCTCAGCAGCATAATGGAATGACCAGAGCGCAGGGGCAGAGGAGAGCGTTTCAACATAATGGGAAAACGCCAAGACATGGAATCAATCTACTCATGGAGTTAGTGGCACTGGCTCCTATACCACTTACCACTTTCAGGCTAGGGATGGTAAAAAAAAACTCCACACTTGATGATCTTTTCATTAGTATGATAGGTGCATATATACATAATTAAATGAATGACTCTTGATCTTCCCAAATGGGTGACCATTCCTATCACCTACAACTCTTTATATTTATATTACAGTTACAAGTAACGTAACCACCAAGGATTAGGCATCCAACACTCATGGATATGGGTCATAGATTAGTGGTAAAAACAATATCTCATATGTTGGACTACGAAATCCCCTGATGTCTCTTATGTTGGACTACGAAATCCCCTGGATGCTTAAATACACTTTTTCCAAGGGTTTGTCTTTTAAATTGCTTTGATTAAAATCATAGAAAAATACTCTTATCAAAATCATAATTTTGAGAAGTATCAAAACTTACCAAACCTTTGTCTTTTTGAGTGGATGAAGTGGATGTTCCATCACCAACAATGTCCTCCTTATGTATATCTTCAATGGAAACATGATGATCTCTTCATGTGTTTGATCTTCCATAAGTGACAAGGTGAATGATTCAACAACACTTTGTTCTTCACTTGCATCTATCCTATGATCTGAAAAAGCCTTCTCATGCTTGTCTTCTTCATTATGAAGATCTTGATGCTTGAGAAATACTTTAATAAAATTTGCAAGTGAAGAAATTTATTTCCTATGAATATTTCCATACCATTCTAATGCCTCATCTTCAAGGGTACGTGCAAAAACCAACATCCTAACATCCTTATGAAAAATATGAAAATTTGGAATAATCTTAATGAATGATTGAATGTGTAACAAAGTTTAGAATCATGATACCCATGAAATATTCTAATAGAATCAAGCAAATCTGGGTCATAACCTTCATTTGGAAATCCTAGAATGCCCAAGAAATCAAAAGTGGTATAAAAATAGGCCAACCATGGAGCTAATGCCATTACTCGTCTTTTTAAATCTTCAAACTTGAACATGAAATCGGCAAGCAAGTATCTTCATACATCATACAAAGGAAAGTGGAGTCACCAATACGAATCTTCAATTCCTTCACAATGTTTCTTGCTTCACCCTACAAGAAACAAGGTCAAAACATGCAAGGAACAAGGGCTTTGTTTGTAATGTCCCCAAGGCCGAGCCCTGTGGTAAATCATGTCTATGAAGTATAAAGCTTGCATTATGAATTGTAATTATGTTTTGTAGGCTGGTGATCCAAGTTTATATAAGTTGGTGGGCTTATGTGTTATTAGGCCAGAGAGCCTAAGTGTTAAGGTCAAGAGCTTGCTTTTGTATATGTAATCATGCAGAACATTAATAAAAATATAAACACCGCTATGTGCAGACCGACCATGATGAATGAGTGATGGGGGACTAAGCTTCCACAGAGTGGGTAAGGGATTGGGGGTTGGAAGGTTGGAAAGAGAGGCTAAGTGTTGAGCCTAGGGGCTTAAGTCCTTGGGAACAATATTTTAATATTATTCCAAAAGCCATGTGAAATATATGTTTTGTCCTAAGTTCCTGGAGAGGAACGCATGCTGATGGAGTACATACAGCTTCATGGGTGACATGTGTCGACCCAGGCACATGTATTTAAAACTGCAGAAGTCAGTCGTGGAGGGGGTCGCTCCTCATTCCATCATCCTTTGCGTCTGATTTCGAATACCCAGATGCAGCTCTGAGAACCAAAAAATTGAGACGTCTTCCTGAAGACCAAAACATCATCCGTCTGATTCCGTTATTGGTCTGTGTCTGCCCTTGACATACCTATGCACCGTTGAGAGAACTGGTCTGGAGGGGAAAGTCGACTTGTGAGTTCTAGAACCTAGTCTATCCGCCATTGCGGAGCTGAATCCGTACCTGATCTGTCGGTAAGTTGTTATTTTCTGTTTTCCTGAGTGGGGTTGCGTTGTGGTTATCCTCACCGTGCGGGAATTGAGTCGGAAGGGGCTGAAGAACTGGGTTTTAAGGCCCTTAGTTGAAGAGGCAGCCTGTCAGGCCTGTGAGAAGCTATTTCCAGGTGAAGGAGTCTGTTGGGAAGTGGTATTCTTCCAGAGAGAGTCCAACACCAACTACGGAGCTCTAAGACTTCCTGATTCGGCTTATTGCCGAGACCCAGAGAGGGAGGTGAAGCACTGATGGACTGTGCTTATGAAGGTGTATACTTTCGGGTGGAACAGGCATGTGGGGAATGAGAGTCTGTGAGTAGTGGGCGTAAGAAGGCATCCTGGGAAGAATCCTTCCGGTTATTCTGTGCAGTTTTCCCTGTAACCTCAGCCTAGACTATGATTCCTTGCCTTGGGTGGAGCTTAGTCCCAGCTCGGGGGTGACCCACTGCTGAGCTTGATGAGCAGTGTGGTCTAAGGCTGGGAGGTTCATGGAAGGCCTGCACGTAGTTGGTGGAATTATCACAATTTCAAAGATAAGTATCAACTTATGCTTAATATTATGTTTTGCATGCCTGTGATGCTTATATGTATCATGTATTCTGTTGTGCATATGAATTATTGTTAATGCCAGGGATTATTATGTTAGCAGTAATCTTGTGTTTACTCTGAGTCAAATGTGTTTAATACGACTTAAATGCATGTTATTAATTAAGTATGAGAATGATGTTGTTCCGCACAGTAGCGTTTGCCCAGCCAATGGGATGACGAACGGGGGCGTTTACAGTATGGTGTCAGAGCCTGGTTTCAACGCTGAGCCTGGATGGGCTAGATAAGTGGTCTTTGGATCGAGGTTTTGAGAAGAAATTGTGTCTGGAGGACTAATTTCAGACCTCAGAATGTTTCTGAGTGTCAACGGACTACTTGACCATGTTACAAAGCTCAGGAGGTGTAGCGGTATTATAAAATTACAGCTGGCGTGGTATATGCCCACAGGGAGAGAGAGAACTCCACACCATAAGTGTTGGATCCATAGAATCTGTTGGGGAGGAAAGGAGAACCCTCGCGACCATCAAATCTGGAGAATGTGCACAAGGTTTAAAACCCTTTGGAGTTGCACAGGAGTGTGGAAATCGCGATACGCGAAATCTCGAATTCGTCAGGACCGTCCATCGGAAAGGACGCATGGAGAGCGATCAACCTTTTGCTGACTCATGACTTGAAATGGTCTAAGGGTGAGTTCGTGAGAATTCACAAAACGCGAATTCACGATTGGATCAAAACCGTCGATCTAAGAGAGATCTGGACCGTTAATTGTCCAGGAAGAAATCGACAGTTCGAGAATAGGGAGGACGAAGGTGCAAAATCCTTCGACCTCGTGACACACAAAATCCCGATACGTGAAATTCCGATGAGATCTGAGTCGTCAGATCGTGGGGAATCAGGACCGTTGGATCAAGTAGATGATAGACCGTAATTTCAGAATTTCGACAAACGAAAGTTCGAGATGTGTGGATGCACGAACTCCTGATGCCCGAAACTCCGAAACGAAAAGTAAAAGTAGTGGGGCCCCATGACATCACTGGGATTGAGGTGGACCTTCTTAAGGACACCATGTGTCACTACCTTGGTGGGCGACAATTGTGCTGTGGGCCCGGAGGGTAAGGAAATCGAATTTTTAGAAGTCGAGAGTTGGAGAGGGAAGCGAGTGCGAGAACCTCCGGGACCAAAACCCCGAAACCCGAAACCCCGAAATCCCGAAACCCGAAGTTTCGTTTGGAGAGACTTTTAGCACCTAGCAGTTTAGTGTTTGATCATGGACCGTGGATGCATGGGTTGGGGACTAATAAAACGAGGGCTATCGTCGGAAATTGCAGAGCTAAACAGAGCTCAGAAAATTCGTGGAATCGAAACGTTTTCTTACTCACGTTGGTTTATGAATGTTGTAGTTTTATTAAGGGTTTAAGGCCTAACAAACTCCGGTTGACTGCACGTTGTGTGTGCAGAGTTCAACGAGTGTCAAGACAGCCGCGAATCGACACCGAGTATAGAAATGGAAGAGGTGCGGATTCCCTCCAATTCAGAGAATGAAAGAGAAGGAAAGGATGTCAACTTGGGAGTCGAAGGATCGAACTCTTATGGGCACGTAAGAGAATTGGATAAGGAAGGGAATGTGATAAAAATCATTGAAAGATTGTAGAAAGATGCTTAGGCTCGCTGAGCCAATAGCCGAAAGCTCATGTGGGTCAGGGATCGGCATGGTGAATTCAACTTAAAGATGTTGAAGATCCTGGAAAGAATAGAAAAGAAATTGGAAAATGAGACTGACTCAAGCAAAACAGGGAGTCGCAGGACCCCTGAGAGAAAAAGAAGATCGAGGAGTGGTAGCAAACATCGTCGTCACTCCCCAAAGCATTCCGGTAAGGAAGAACACAGTAGTTCAAGCCCATCCCCTACCAGAAAACACTGAAGATCTGGAGTGGATGAATTAAAAGGGGAGATGAATAAGATTAAGCCTCCTACGTTTGATGGAGAACATAAGAAGGAGGAAGATGTCGAAACATGGTTGCTTGGCATGAGGAAATATTTCCAACTACAGAATTATTCCTCTCATGCAGAAGGAAGAATTGCGATGTATCAACTGAAAGGAAAAGCATCCATGTGGTGGGATCAGCTTGTGCAGGTGCAGAACGTTAGAGAGAAAGATATCACATGGAAGGAATTCAAAAGGTATTTCGAGAGGAAATACCTGACTAAAAGATACTATGACAGAAAGATGAAGGAGTTCTTCGAACTCAAGTTGGGTAGCATGACCATTGATGAATACAAACAAAGGTTTTTGGAATTACTGAAGTATGTTCCATTCATCAAAGATGAGGCTGTCAAGATTCAGAGGTATCTGAGTGGACTACCACCTCCCATTGGTGACAAGATTTAGTATGATGATCCTAAGACTATGGAAGAAACAATAAGAAGAGCAAAATGCTTATATGAACAACAAATAGAAAAGCCTACCTTTCAGAAGGCTTGGGATGACCAAAAGAAGTTTAAGAAAGAACAGAGGCAGAAGGGAAACAAACCTCCCTTTTTCAGAAATAGTCCTCAAGGACATCCATCGTTTAGAGAGCCGAGAATGGCTGAAGTGGGGAAACAAAGGCCGAGACAAACGCCCATTTAGTGTTGGGGCTGTAAAGAGAACCACAAGTACAGAGATTGTCCCCATAAAAATGGCAAAGCAAGAGCTATCCATAATGTTCAACAAGCTGAAACAGTGGAGGACATGGGCAGTAGAATGCCAAGGATCTATGTGGCTATAACACCTTGTTTCCCTCAGTCTGTAAAAATAATTATGCTGGCAAAGAACTGTGGAAAACTCAAAGATGTGAATGTGTGATTCTGAATGGGCCTTAGTATATAAGGTCGATGAATGTAAATTAACATTTTGAATATATATATATATATATATATATATATATATATATATATATATGCTCTAGGACTGTTGAGAGGGGGATGTGCTGACAAAGAGACCACGATGGCTGAAGAAAGGTGGTGGAAGGCACCTAGAATGGTGGTGTTAACTTACACCGAAACCAATACCGTATTTGGTCTTCACTGGCCCAGAGAACCAAGAGCGGCTCGCTGGCCCCGAAATGGATTACTCACCAGGATGGTAGGTGAAGAGGCTCCTCATGAGTTAATGAGGGATGGGGGTGAACCGCCCATCCGAGGAGGCCTCAAACCTGACCACCGCGGGGGAATTTGTGCCACATGCAACCTCGCCGGGAAAGAAAAGGCAGGTAAAAGGTGTGGGAGGGGACGCGAGGGGGAGGTTGCAGGAAAAAGATCGGAAGAACTCTGGAATAAAATACAGAGTGAGCGATAGCAGAGAAGAAGGAGAGTAACCTTCGTTCTCGATCACTGAAGAACAGAGACAGAGAGTCTCCAGCATCGTGGTCTAGCTCGGGGGTGGCTAGTGGTAAATCTGTTGGGAATCGCTGAGCCTATGGTTGGGGGAAACGAGCACCCCTCTCAGCAGTTGCATCACTTGGTGTTTTTCTGATAAGTGTTATATCTTGTATCTTGAAATTTATATGCTGACATGTATGTTCATAGTCTGTGCAATTATGAATGGTTTCAGTATAAGACTGTCTGCATGGTGTTTTGATAAAAAATGATGGCTGCATGTTTTTATTGGAAAGACCACGTATGGCTTATGTTTATACACACACACACACACACACACACACACACACACATATATGATGAACTAATACAGATTTTCAAGTTTGCTCTCAGGAGATTTGTTCCTGTGTTTGTCCTACTTGATGCCTTGGATAGATTTCCCCATGAAGGCACCCTTTCGAGACCACTCCCTTACCTTCGAGAAGACCTTCCAGTCCGGTCTTCAAACCTGGTGTAAATTACCTGAGGACCCGAAGGAGGATGTTATAGTTTAAGTATTAAAATATTTCATGAGGGAGAATGGTCCTTGTAGACCTCAACATTTCGGCATTTCGGTACCCGGGATACCCAAGGGAGAGTTCCCTTGCACTCACAAGTCCCGAAACCCCGACTTGCGAAATCTCGAAATATTAGCATGGGGGTAAATTAAGAGTTTTCGGAGTTTCGGCACCCGGAGTATCTAGGTGCGAGTTTTCTTGTACTCGCGAGTCCCGAAATCTCGACCCGCGAAATCCCGAAATGACAGTGTGTCGTTGAGTTAGGACCTCTCGGTGGTTCAGTACCCAGGTTACCCTTCCTCTTGTTAAATGCGCGAACGAGATCCTTTCGGAAGATCTAAGGTATGTTACGACCGTTAAATTTTATGAAGGAACACAGGCGTTAATGTCTCGATCCCTTTTTAACCTTTGCAGGTAATGGAGAAATCGGGACCGTCGATCCCAAGACCCATGATAAGTACCTAGACTGTCCAGCTGTAGAGTACACGTGGTTGCCGATAAGCATTTCGGCTTTTCAGCACCCGGGAGATCATAGGGTAAGAACCCTTGTCCTCACGACTCCCGAAACCTCGATTGGGGAAATCCCGAAAAAAAAAAGAACTTAGCCTCATGGATATATATATCGGCGTTTCAGAACTTCGACCCCCGAAAAACTCATATGCAAGACCTCTTGTCATCGCACATTGCGAAATCCCGACATATGAAATCCCGAAATGCTAGTGTGTGGGTAAGTTATAAATTTTCGGAGTTTCGGCACCCGGGGTACCTAAGCGCGAGTTCTCCTATACTCGCAAGACCCAAAACCCTGATTCACGAAAACCTGAAATGACGACATATGGATGAGTTAGGACTTTTTGGTGTTTCGGAACCCGGAACACCCAAGGAAGTATTTCCTTGTATTCGCCAGTCCTGAAATCTCGATTAGCGAAACCTCGAAAAAGAAGTAGCATGTATGAGTTATGATGTTTCAGTACCCGAGATACCTAGGGGTAAAATCCCTTATACTCGCAAGTCCCGAAATTCCGACTTGCGATACCCCGAAAGATAGAATGTGGAAAAGTTATCATATTTCGGTATTTCGGCACCTGGGGTACCTAAGTGTAGGCCCCATGTGTTCGCCAGTCTCGAAACCCCTGACTCGCGAAATCCTGATGGAGGAAACCCCGAAATAGTGAAGTATGTTAGAGCTTGGTGTTTTCGAAATAGTGAAGGAAACCCTCTTGTTAAATGCACGAACGAGATCCTTTCAGAAGATCTAAGGTATGTTACGATCGTTAAATTTTATGAAGGAACGCAGGCGTTAATGTCTCGACCCCTTTTTAACCTTCGCAAGTAACAGAGAAATCGGGACCGTCGATCCCAAGACCCGTGATAAGTACCTGGACCGTCCAGTTGTAGAGTACACGTAGCGGCGATAAGCATTTCGGCTTTTCAGCACCCGGGAGATCATAGGGTAAGAACCCTTGCCCTCACGACTCTCGAAACCTTGATTGGGGAAATCCCAAAAAAAAAAGAACTTAGCCTCATGGATATATATATATATATATATCGACGTTTCAGAACTTCGGCCCCCGGAAAACTCATATGCAAGACCTCTTGTCATCGCACATCGTGAAATCTCGAAATGTTAACGTGTGGGTAAGTTATAAATTTTCGGAGTTTCAGCACCCAGGGTACCTAAGCGCGAGTTCTCCTATACTCGCAAGACCCAAAACCCCGATTCACGAAAACCCGAAATGATGGCATATGGATGAGTTAGGATTTTTTGGTGTTTCGGAACTCGGAACACCCAAGGAAGTATTTCCTTGTATTCGCCAGTCCTGAAATCTGGATTAGCGAAACCTCGAAAAAGAACTAGCATGGATGAGTTGTGATGTTTCGATGTTTCGGTACCCGGGATACCTAGGGGTAAAATCCCTTATACTCGCAAGTCTCGAAATCACGACTTGTGATACCCCGAAAGATAGAATGTGGAAAAGTTATCATATTTCGGTATTTCGGCACCCGGGGTACCTAAGTGCAGGCCCCACGTGTTCGCCAGTATCGAAACCCCCGACTCGCGAAACCCTAATGGAGGAAACCCCGAAATAGTGAAGTATGTTAGAGCTTGGTGTTTTCAGAGTTTCGGCTCTCGGGAAACCTAGGTGCGAGACCTCCTGTCGTCGCACATCTTGAAATCCCGATGGAGGAAACCCCAAAATAGTGAAGTATGTTAGAGCTTGGCATTTCAGAGTTTCGGTTCCAGGGAAACCCAGATGCGAGACCTCCTGTCGTCGCACATCCCGAAATCCCGATGGAGTAAACCTCGAAAAGTGGAGTGCCATATTTTAAATCTGAGGCAATTTCTAGTTATGACAAACTATTGTTCCCTTTCGGATTTCGGCACTTCAAGAGACAAGAGAGAAAAGGAAATACATGTATCACGATTTCCCGAATTGCGAAAGCCGACGAGCACCTCTCCAATAAGGCCTGTGGTCATAGCCGCCGATCAGATGAGTACAGATAAGGGATGGCAGGGTCTGTATCAGGTCCCATAGGGATTCGGGAATTCCGTTCATCGAAGAAAAGATGAAAAAGGCCGAAAGTTTTTGAATTCCGTAGTGGGTGTGTTACAACGGCCCTGGACAACAAGCAAGCTAAATTTCATTCGCACATGATTGAAGTGGAAGGTATGATTAACAACCAACCATTTATTATTTTAATTGATTTAGGGGCTAGCCATAGTTATATAGACCCTGGAGTGGTGGAAAGTTTGCATTTATCAAGAAGCAAACATGAAAAGTCTTGGTTAGTGCAGTTGGCTACAGGAACTAAGAGGAAAGTTTCTGAGTTGGTTAAGTCTTGTCCGGTGGACATGAAGGGATTGAGCACAAAGGCTGAATTGAATATTCTGCCTTTAGGCTCTTATGACTGTTTAATTGGGATGGACTAGTTGGACCAGCACCATGCCCTCCTGGATTGTTGTAACAAGGAATTTACATGCCTGGATGAGGAGGGGAATCGGAAAACAGTCAAAGGAATTCCCAGAGCTGTGGTTGTTAGAGAAATCTCAGCAATGCAGTTGAAAAAGTGCTACATGAAAGGCTATTAATTGTTTACAGCCCGTGTGGAGGAATCATCCAGAGATGAAGTCTCAAAGATTGGATACCATGCGGTACTAACAGAGTTTGAAGACGTATTTCAGGAGGTACCCAGAGTACCTCCGAAGAGAGATATCAATTTCTCTATAAATTTGATGCCTGGAGCAGCTCCAATGTCAAAAGCTCCTTATAGAATGAGTACGCCAGAGCTGAAAGAGTTGCAATTGCAGCTTGAAGAGCTTCTAAAGAAGGGGTACATTCGCCCAAGCGTGTCACCTTGGGGTGCCCCGGTCCTATTCGTGAAGAAGAAGGATGGGACGTTGAGGCTGTGTATTGATTTCAGATAGTTGAACAAAGTAACTGTCAAGAACAAGTATCCTCTGCCGAGGATCAACGATCTTTTCGATCAGTTGAAAGGTGCGAAAATATTTTCGAAGATAGATCTCATATCAGGATATCACTAGATAAGAATAAAGGATGAAGACATTAGCAAGACTGCCTTTAGAACAAGGTATGGTCATTACAAGTTCACAGTGGTACCGTTTGGGCTGTCGAACGCACCTGTTGTTTTTATGTGCTTGATGAATGGTGTATTCAGGGACTATTTAGACAAGTTTGTCATAGTCTTCCTGGATGACATTTTGGTGTATTCCAAGTCAGAGGAAGAGAATGAACAACACCTAAGGATGGTGTTGCAAGTGTTGAGAGAACACCAGCTGTATGCCAAGTTGAGCAAATGCTCGTTTTATCAAAGGCAGATCCATTACTCAGGGCACATTATTTCAGAAGAAGGGATCGCTGTGGATCTTGAGAAGGTTGAGGCCATTAGAGAATGGTCAACACCAAGGAATGTGGCATAAGTTAGATCCTTTATGGGTCTAGCGGGCTATTACAAAAGGTTTATCGCAAGGTTCTCAAAGATAGCTCACCCTATCACTTCCTTGCAAAGGAAGGAGGAAAAGTTTCAGTGGACTAAAGAGTGTGAGAAAAGTTTCCAACGATTGAAGCAGCTGTTAACCAATGCTCCAATCTTGAGGATTGCAGATCCAAATGTGGATTTCGTGGTGTGCACATATGTGTGTAAAGAAGGGTTGGGAGGAGTTCTCAGTCATAATGGATTTGTAATCTGTTATGAGTCCAGGAAGCTGAAAGAGCACGAAAATAATTATGCCACTCATGATTTAGAGTTGGCAACAATTGTTCACACTCTGAGGAAATGGAGGCATTACCTCATGGGAAGGAGATTTGAACTCATAACAGACCATAACAGTCTGAAATATTTGTTTGATCAGCCAACCTTAAACGCTAGACAAAGTAGGTGGCTGGAATTTCTGTGTGAGTACGATTTTGAGATCAAGCATATCAAAGGAAAGTAGGAGGGTGCATGAATTACATGCTACAACCATTAGCATGTATCAGAATGATATTAAAAGAAAAATTCTGGAGGCTGCAAATGTAGATCTGCAGTACAGAGAATTGGTAGCCAAGCTACAGCAGGGTAAGATGCCACAGAAGATGGAAATTTATAAATTGGAAACAGATGGAATACTGCTGTACAAGAACATAATTTTTGTACCCAATGTCCAGTGCTTGAAACAGATGATTTTGCAGGAGATGCATAATGTGCCTTATGTAGGGCACCCTGGATATTAGAAAATAGTAACAACGGTCAAGAGCCATTACTTTTGGCTGGGTATGAAGAGAGAGATCATTGAATACATCGCCAAATGTATGGAGTGCCAGAAAGTTAAAGCTGAGCATAGGCACCCAACAGGGTTGCTGCAACCTTTACCCATTCATGAGTGGAAGTGGGAAGTAGTAACGATGGATTTTATTACGGGATTGCCTAGAACAGCCAAGCTGCATGATTCGATCATGGTGGTGGTGGACAAGCTTACAAAAGCTGCCCATTTTATTCCACTGAAAACTACTCACAAGGCAACAAATGTTGTTGATATTTTCATAAAGAAAGTGGCACGATTGCACGAAATTCCTAAAACGATTGTGTCCGACAAAGACCCGAAATTCACCTCGAATTTCTGGAAAGGATTTTTCAAAGGATTTAGAACGAATCTGAACTTTAGTACAACTTATCATCCTCAGTCTGATGGAGAAATAGAGAGGGTGAACAGAGTAATAGAAGACATACCGAGAATGTATGTGATGGACAAACCATCAAGATGGGAAGACTACCCGCACTTTGTAGAATTCACCTACAACAATGGGTATCATGCATCGTTGAAGATGAGCACATTTGAAGCACTTTATGGAAGAAAGTGCAACACTTCAGTGAGCTGGGATAATCCAACTGATAGAGCAGTAGTTGGGCCAGAGTTGCTCAAGGAGATGGAGGACCAAATGATAAAAATTAAGCAAAATTTGAAAGTTGTCCAGGACAGGCAGAAAATTTATGCTGATAAGAACAGAACCCACAGAGAGTTCAAAGTGGGTGATCATGTTTTCTTGAAAGTGAAAGCTAACAGGAGTTCCCTGAAGTTGGGAAGTTGCGCCAAGTTGGCAGCCAGATTTTGTGGGCCATTTGAAATCCTGGAAAGGATTGGACTAATTGCATATATGCTTGCATTACCTACATCTATGACTGTACATAATGTGTTTCATGTTTCATTACTTAAGAAATATATACCAGATGCTAATCATGTTATCGATTGGAATGTGATTCAGGTGGAACAAGAAGGTGTTTTGCAAGTGCATCCTGTGCGCATATTGGACAGGAAAAACAAA
>JASDQU011245894.1:12560-25931 GCA_032191745.1 Picea mariana | reverse complement strand
CTTAGTATCACAACCGAGTGATGAGATGTCCAAAAAGTCCATTTCAGTTTGGATGTATCTGTGTAGAGCCCCACGGTATTTCAGAACCAAATGTCATTCAGAGTCTTTGATACCCAACTTGGTGCGCAAGGTATGGAAGGTATTGGTAAACTCCAGAACTGCTTGGCCCCTCTCTTTCCGCAATGTGGTCCATCTCATGTACTGGTCCTCATAGTTGACAACAGGGTAATAATGTTCCTTTACCTCATCCACAAAAAAATCCCAAGTGGGATCTTCCCCATATATTCCAGACTCCGCTGTGGAAATATTCTCTCAGTAATTCTCCCACCAATGTTTGACATGGGGGAGATCTTTAAGGAGTGAGAAGGTGATCTTTCCTCTGTCGGAAAAATTGTGAACAGAGAAATAACCTTCTAACGAATTTAACCATTTATCTAGGGAATTCGCATCTACCTAACCTTCAAATATAGGAATATCAAAATTGACCTATACCTTAAAAGGTGAGGTTCCTCCAAATTGGTCGCTTGACGAATATGCACCTAATGCTATCGGGAGGCATTGAAGGATGTGGGAAAAATTCTCCATCATTTAGTCCCTCTATCGCGTGAGAGCTTGCTCAAGCAACAGACTTATAGGATCGTCTTCTCCGTCATTTTTATTTTCTTCTGTCATTGAGTGTTTATTGGTTGTGCGAGAGGGATTTTCCTCAAGAGAGATAATCTTGAGACCCAAATTTATATACTCAGACCTCGTCGGGGACATGCATTGAAAAAATGATCAAGAACAACCTGCTATGATACCACTGATTCGAATTATTTTCGGCACAAAATGAGACTGAATATATGATAAACAAATGCACAGAGATATCATGGATATCCAATAATATAACACAAATGTATCAGAGATGAAACCATAAACACATATATATAGCAATACACGATTTCTATTAATGAAAGAAATGTACAAAGGCTGTAAAAATACAGAGTGAAAGACTCGTTAGAATGGTGGTAGGTTATCTCTTAGAAGAGATGTGACGGCTACTCGCATTCGTAAGAAGATGATTACAATGAGGCTCTGAAGGAATTTTTGCAATAAATAGGAATACCAAAAACCCTAGATATCCAAAAACCTAACCCTAGGAGATGTAGCGCCAAAAGTCATGTGGGCCCCATTTGGGTAAGTTAGTACATCAACTTCTCGGGGTCATAACTTTTGCATACGATCTCTGTTTTAGGCATATGATGGCCCATTGGAAAGGTATCGTCAAGGAGATTCATTTTTGGGGATAAATCATTCCTTATACTATAATTGAGAACCTATATCTCGGAAAACCTTCATTTGGGCCCTTAAAATGACCCCGGTAGTTAAAAACTGCTAAAAATAGTAAATTGCCAAAATTGCCAGAAAACTGTTTTGAGCCAGTTAGAAAAGGTGGGTGGCCACCGATATACACCTGGATCACTGCCTCTATGGGCTTATAGGTATTTATATACATTTACAAGAAAATTATTATTAAATGCAATCCCTATCCATATTCTAACTTGGTCTATTTAGTTTTAACCAACGCAAAATAATAGGATCCAAATCCATCATTTTGAGGAATTCATTGTCATGAAATCCCAACAATATCCACCTTGACAAAAATTAACCTGATACCTTGCTCCTTCATTTTCTTCATCACCTTTTCTGCAAGCCAAGAGAAGCCAAGCACCACTACAACTTCTCTAATAAAACTGGTTTTGTGATCTCACCTCTATGACTTGCATGAGTTTGGATTTCCTGAGGGGTCACTGCACCTCCAACATGTCTTCCACAACTTTGTTGTGAGACATATTTAGTGATAGATATCCTTCTATCCAAGACACTTGTATTACAATATACATTACAATTATCACATAACATCTCAGTCTAACCATTATAGGTGACATTTGTACTTCTCAAACGTTGAAGCACCCATTTCACTGCAACACCTAAATCTGTCACGTATCTGACAACATCATTAGCATGTGAAACATTTGATATTAACCATTTCATCACATACAACATAGGTCCTCCTACTGAACTTACATGAGACATAACCTTTTCTTCTTTATAGAAAGGCCCTATACTCGAAGAAAAGTTATAATGGAAAGAAAGAGGAATAAAGAATGGTTTTACAATGTGCATATTGAACTCCAACCACAACTTACCATTACCATATCTGTATAATTCCATGGCAATAATTTGTTTTGCTGCTCCTTGATCCCTCATCTGAATTTTCCTGTCCACTTGAGTCATTTTCTTACTAATTATGTCCATGCTTCGGCTTGCATCGAGCATATCATCAGCAAATAACATCAAGAATGTGAATGTACTATAAACTATGTAACCATTCCTACCCTTTGAAAAATTTTGAATCACTATGAAGGATTCAAACCTCTTGTATATTTGCCTGGATACCAATAGGCCATACAATGAATTATCTAGCATGAAAAAAATTTACCGTTGTGATATTGAATCAAACCTTTTGGTTGTTCCATACATACCATATCTCTATCAATGATGAATTTGTGAGAAGTAGTATCCCACACACAAAATCCCTTTATACCACCATCATAACTTACAGAGATATAAAACAAGCAGGAATTCAGAAACAAAGATTTTAAGTTTGGAAATGATTTTCTGCTTACCAGTACCTGCAATTATTTCTTGCTCTTATAACCTTGATGCTTCTTCCATAAACAATAATATATATCTGTCACTTTAGATTTCATTTCAGTACTCCCTTCCAGCTTATAAAGATTATCAACCTTTGTTGCCTTCATCACTACTAAACTACCTTTTGACAATGTGAGTGCTCCACCTTGACTTGTATACTTATATCCACAAGAATCCAACACTCCCAATGAAATGAAATTTGATTTAAGCTCAGGTACATATATAACATCCATTAATTCCCTAAAAATACCATCGAACATCATGATTCTAATACTGCTAACCCCAAAAGTTTCTCAGGGAATACCATTTCCCATAAACACTACACCATCATCAACAGATTGGTAAGAAAAGAACCAATTTCTATGTGAGCACATGTGGCGGGAGGCACCTGAATCTAACTTCCATTCTTCTTGATATTATAATTACTAGAAATGGATAAAACTTGATCAGTGATACCTGAATTTCTTATAGCCAAATTTGCTTCCTTCGTAGAGTTTTCCTCAGATTCCTTTCTCTTCCAACAATATTTCTTGAGATGTCCTGTTTTTCCACAATACCAACATTTTTCTTTACCATTTATGTGTCTTGACTTATATCAAGAAAAAATTCTCTCATTCTTCTCTTTAGTTCGACCTCTCACCAGCGTCTCCTCTGAAGTTGGGGTTTCTTTACTAGATTTTCTCCTCATCTCCTCAGCCAACAAAGCTCCCACAACAGATTCATAATCTAAAACATCTATTGAGCTAAAGATAATAGAGGTGACTAGATTATCCCAAGACTCAGGCAAAAAACACAATAGTGTAATAGCCTTATCTTCATATTCGAATTTAACTTCCATACTAGTCAATTGAACTTAAGGGTATTAAAGGTATTTAAATGGCCAACAACGTTTGTACCTTCTTTCATCCACAGACTGTACAATTGTCTCTTCAAGTAGATTATGCTCGTCAAGGACTTTGTCATATATAGACTTTCCAACTTGCTCCATAAGCCTAATGTTGTATCCTCTCCTATGATATTAAACAGAGCATCATCCGCCAAACATAAACGAATGGTACTAAGAGATTTTGCATCCAGATCTTCCCATTCCCATTCCGTCATGGTTGTTGGATTCTTTGAATTTCCTGCCAATGCTTTTTGCAACCCTTGTTGCACTAGTAAATCTTGCATCTTGACCTTCCAGAGATCAAAGTTGCTTTTACCACTGAACTTTTCAACTTCAAACTTCAAACTCTACATCTTAGACATTAGCACAAAATACTCCTAATACCCAAATCATTGCTTATAATAACCAAATCCTTTTAAATGTGGAGGATTAATAGTATTAACCCAAAAATAGTTAATAAAATGTTTAATTAAAAAATCCTTTTTACCACCCTCACTTTTTATTAAAAATAAAATCCACCCTCTTAATAAAAAAGAAAAACCTTTTACAAAACATCCACCCATGTGACTTTACTTTAATCCTTTTACTCCATAAAAACTTTTTTACTTTATCCACCCATGTGATTTGACTTGTTCACGTATTATGCATACAATATATCAAAAATCCTTTAATCCTTTCAAAAAAGTCAAAAACACCATATGGGAATATATTAGGGAGTCGTCGCACCTCACGATACAACTAGAGTGTGGCAATCTTCAAGAGTAGTCGCATTGTAACACATAGATGGACTGTGGTGATATGAGGTTGTCTACACACCTGTCAATGCAGCTGGACCGTGATAATTTTAGGAAAATGAGAGCATGTGAAGGCTTGCTAATAAGACATCGCACCCTTTGAGAGGAGGGACATGTGACGATGTATAAATCGACGCAGCTCACACATATGTTGTTGCTTCTTCGAAATTTGACGCTATGGACATCTCTCTCCTCCAACCAGCTTTGATACAACTTTCTAGAATTGCAAATGCAGAAAACATAATTCACATATTATAATTAACAATCACACAAATAAGGAACACATGGATTTCACATGGTTCACCCAAACGTTTGGCTATGTCCACTAATCATAAGCATCGGTTGTCTTATTATTCAAATCATGGAGATTACAATAAACTAGCAAGTTCTCACTCAGTCTCTCTCACTACCTCTATGGGCTTACATGTATTTATATACATTTACAAGAAACGGATTATTAAATGAAATCCCTATTAATATTCTAACTTAGTCTATTTAGTTTTAACCAATGAAGAATAATAGGATCCAAATCCATCATTTTGAGGAATTCGCTGTCACCAAATACCAACAATTTACTTGAAATGCCACCAATATGACTCCATTAACCTATTTGAGGTTGTCACCTGTCCTTTCTTGAAAAGCATAATCGGTTGTAACGTTAGTTAAGTGTATCATAATAGCCAACCCATCTTAATAGCCAACTGTGTCATAATACCCTTGATTTGATACTTAGGGAAATACAATAATTTATGCATTAATTACGGATTATATGATACGCTCGTTGTTTTGAAATCGCCTTTTAATTAGTCACTTAGATTTCTCAAGGATTGGAACAAACTTAATTAAGGATAGTGTGCCTTGTGCATCTTTCTGACTTAATGAGTTAATTCTAATATATAATTGTTTATATAATAAGAATTGTTCTTTTTTGCACAATAAATAATTAAGGTTTTGCTTGAATTCCCGTAGCATACCTTATTGTTTATATCAAGAGATATGTTACATATTGTAGAATATTGAAATTAAAAGCGATATGAGTTAAGGGATTATCTAGTTGTTAAATTAATGAGATAGGTTAAAAACGTGTCATAAATAATTCGTGGTAATTAATTCCCTTAATGATACTTTATTTATTGAGTTAAGGGTTATGGATTTGAAAGAGGTATGTTTAATTAATTGTCTTTTAATAAAACTTCGATTGGAATAATTGATGTGTACTAGGAATCATTATTAATGTCTAATCTATATATATATAGATATATAGATATAGCATGCGTAGTAATGGTTATACATACTTATGTTCTGTCAATGAGGATTGTTTCAAATCATAATATGTTCTTTTAAAGGTAGTAATATTTAATCATTAAATTAAATGTGATATGCGCTCTTAGTATACATAGGCGTTTGACATAAATAAATATTACGCAAAATGTGCACTTAAATAAGGTAGATATTACTTACTATTACTCCTTACGTCTTTGATATATCATTTTAAATTAGTATCATATTACTATAAGTCTGTGATAAGGAAAAGTTGTTGACTTAACATAATATCAGTGAAATCATTATTGTCGGTGGCTCTTGAACTTAATTGGATACGTGTTTTGTTGTTTATTCATACTGGTAAACATAATTGACTTAAATGGAAATTTTATTTTACATGTTGGGATAAGAGGGTCATTACATATGGCATCAAAGCGGGTTCAACCCTGCGACATTGGATCGTTACGCCTTCCACTGTGTTAAATAAATGATTAAAACTATATCACTAATTAAATTTTTTATTTGTACATGCAAGTAATCATGGTTAGAGGATGTAGGGGAAGTACATGACATCATGCTAAAGGAAGAGGTGTGACACCTCCGATAGTACCCACACCATAAGGGTCTAACCCCAAGGAGATGAGCAGATTATTGAGCATGACTAGGTTGTTGTGGGAGATGTGGTAGGTATGATGAGATCCTTCCAGAGGATGTCAGAGGCATTTATTAACCACCTGGATAGAGATGAGGGCATAACATGTATACATAATGAGGGTTCACAATGTGTTCCAGCTGGTAGTAGTAGTATGCACAGAGAACTCGAGAAGGTGAAGTTCCCAAAGTTTATCGGTTCCACGGACGAATCAGTCGTCAAGGCATGGTTGGATAATATGGCAATGTGCTTCGCACTCTGTGATTACACCTCCAACATGAAAGTCTACATGGAGGTATTTCAGCTGAAGGGGAGTGATCTTCTATGGTGGAAGACACTCCTACCTAAACTAAGCATGGTCATCAAAGACGTGTCATGGGAGTTGTTCGAGGAATGGTTCCGAGAGAGGTGCTTTTCTAAAGAATTCATTGAGGACCAACTTAATGAGTTCAACACCTTACGATAGGGTGGTCATATGGTGTCAGATTCATGGAGCTATTTAGGTATGCTCCACATCTGAACATAGAAAATTTAAAGGTCAAAATTTTTTTGTTTGGACTTAACTTCAACATTCATTCAAAGGTGAGGATCCTAATACCTCATACATTGCACGATGCAATTCATAAGGTCCTCTTAGATAAATAATAATTGAACAACGTGGGTGAGGGAAGGACTCCTTCTAAACCAACTAGACAAACATCATTAGACTCTATCCAAACAGACTTCAGGGCATCGAGATACACCCAGAGGACCTATGTTCATGACACCATGGTGACAGACTCCTCAACAGAGGACTCCTTACAGAGGACCACAATAACATCGTTCGCAGTAGCAACAACAGTTTAGGAATGTTCAACAAAACGGACCAGGGTCACATACTGTTATGCCAACAACTTCCACTTTGAGGACTAGGAGCATTAGTAATGCAAACCCCCTCCACTCCTATGGGGCCTTTTGTGACCTCCCGGTCTATCATTGATTTACCTAGAAGTCGAAGAGGCTCCTGGGTCCCCACATAACCCTTAAAATCCTATTCACAGTCATTTTTTCCCTTAACTGTATGAAAGTTTGAGTTGACGAGGGTCTTTTTACTCTAATGGAGTCTTCACGTGACCTCGGGTCAAAACCCGGGGTTTAAAATTTTGAAAGCATCACCTTCAGTGCTCCGAATCTTCAGGCTTCGAGAGTTTTTCCCTCAACACCTTCCAAAATCTCTTAACATCAAACTAGAGAATTCCTAGACTGGTGCTTCGGAACTTCGGGCTTTGGGAGTTCTAACCCCAACAAATTTGAAATCTTTTTAACGTCGAACTGTAATACACCCAACCCCTAAATTCTCTTTTAAGGGATGGGGCATCATAATTTTTTTTCCATAAGTATCTCAAATCCTCAATTCAAGGTCTCTATCACATTATGCTCATTCAGAGCTTTCCAACCACAGTCTCCATGCTCAAAATCGAGCTCAAAACTGGTATATATACCTCTCCCAAGCTCCTCGGGTGTTCATTTGTTGGGGCCACATGACTTCCATGTGGATCTGACTCAATATGCTTCATCCCGAGTTATCCAACATCCCAAATCTTCCATCATTCCTAAATATATGTCGGAGATCCATCCAACAACCAATCCAACGACAAGGCTTGGTCCTTGGCTAGCTCACAAGCTAGTGAGGAATTTTGTGTTCGGCATTCATATTTGAATTCTAGGCCTAACCCATTCCCTATGTCTACAATTTCATACGACCCTGGGCTATGACCAAACATCAATACAACAAGAACCTATTTTGGTGTTTCATATCTTCAGGCTCCAGACTTTTTCAAATTATGACACCACAAATCTACCGAACTTTTGATTCGGTGAACTTCAAATATGCTACAGGGATCAGCGGTCCACGTTTTATTTCAATATCGATGGCCCATGATTACTTCATGCCTCCATGTTTTAGCGAATTAAAAAACACCTCCGCTCTAGTCTTTTGTAGTCCCAAGTCTCTAGATTGCACGATCTTACACCACGCATCCACAGAACATCAATGATTTTGATTTACTTCGGGACTCTATGCTTCATCGAATTCCAAAGTACTCACAAACGCAAACCTTCAAAGTGAAATCCTTCTAGAGTGTCATATCTCCTGACATGTTTCCTCTCCACTATCAATGGTCACAATTGACTTCAGTGCTTCGGCCTTTGGGAGTTCTCCATCCACGTAACCCCACTTTGTCTAAAGTGGTTATCCTTCGAAATGAAAGATTTGCTGACACCTATCCTCTGTTGATGGATGGCTCTGATCTGCTTCGACTCTTGGCTCTTTGGGATTTTTGTGATGAAAATGCCTCTTTTCTCCCATAGTCAGTCAATGTCGAGCTGACCATATCCTAGATCTAATGGTCTAAGTGTATCTATGTAACCCCAGATATCTACGGCTCGTAACTTCCTCTCGAGGGTCCCTTGGGTCCTGTTGTTAGGCCATTCCTAGAGGGACATTTTTCATCCCAAAACACTATGATAAGAATATGTGTCACATGCCTCAAGTCATCGATGTCCCTTTACCTTGCCATGAGGTCACCATACCTAGAAACATTGTCACTTGACATGTGGGCCCCCATGTACGCTCGACATGATACACGTGTCCCCATGATCGAATGATCAATAAGGGTCCTGAAGAATCCATAGATTCATGATCCACATTACTTTGCAACTCCATCCTTCAGGGGTTTTGACATTACAACACCTCGATCCTCTCGAAGCGGTCAACGTCGAAATGACTAGATCGTAGATCTAACGGTTGAGATAGTTTCTGGAAATCCTCAGATTCATGACCCAGATTTACTTTGGTACTTTAGGAATTCAGGGTATTCGCCTCTTGTACGACAAGTATGCCCAATTCATTGGACCTGCGAAGTCCGAAGGGCTCGAAGGATTAACATTCGCGTTCCTTCTCCATATATGACAATCGTGAAGAGCTTCGGATCCTCCCAAACTAGTCTTATCCACTCGTCTTCCAAAGGAAAGGATTTTCCCTTTCGAGACTTGAATCTTGTTATCCTTCCTGAGCTTTGTCAACTTTAAAATACTTAGGCACTTTGCGTTATTTCTCCTAAACTTAACACTTAAAGGAATTATTTCAAGCACCCCTTGTGCTCATTCATCAACTCTAGAACTTAAGAGGTTATCAGTCTCTTCTCTCCTCGTAGAGACTCGGTGCATACATGAACTACCTCTCTTGAGATTAACATCCTCCTTCCTCTAAGAGACTCGGAACAACTAGGAGTGTCGACATGCACACATGAAACTATGCCCAAGATCGACGAACTGATAGTTCATTTATTTTAACTTGAGCCACCACAGGCCTCACGAATTTACGTGTACAAGATAGATAATTCCTTACTTTATTAAATACACAATTAGGAAGAATTAAAGGGATACAGTCTAATAATTAAGAAAAAATGCACATCCACAAAACATTCATAGGATATCTAACTTTAATTTACAGTTACAATTCAATTACACATGTTATGAGAATACTTATCTATTACAGGTTGCAGCCAAATAACTGACTGTGGGTGTTCTCCATTCCACCCAAACATAGGCTCATAGGCATTCATTCTTAGTGATCTGGCCACCCTTGTGCCAAGCCATGATATCATTGAGGAATTTATGTCAATTCTCCATCATCCTTTCTCTTTCACATATTCTGTGAGGTTTACCAGATGCTTCCCAAACATCAAGCTCACGACTTTCTGCTCAGGTCGCGTTCTCTTCATACTCTCAGAGATTTATTTGTATGTCACAGCCTCGATGATGTTATTCATATTCTCCCTCAACATCAATATTGCAACCTTCTTCTCGTTCTTAGATGGAGAGATTCTCTCATTCTCCACTCTTCTCTTTATTCTCTTGTGTTCCTTTCACACACATCCCTCCTATCATGTTCCTTCTGTCAAAAGGAAAACTCAGGGCAGTCTAGATCTGCAAGACCGTGTGGTACTTCGGGCTGACCTTCTAGAGCTAGACCATGATTCCATTCATGGGGGTGGTTTATGGTTCAACCACCAGTCATTTCTTCATTAATTGATTCCTCCTTGGAATCCAAAGGAAGTTTGTTATCCTCAACAAGGAAAATTTCAGGTCATTCGATATAATGAATCCTCTCTTATAGTTTTCACATTATTTCCTCTAGTGATATCATGGCCAATACTTTCAAGGCTTTAGCCCCAAAGTCGGTCATTGGAAATCTAACAAGACTACATTTACATTATTTCCATGTCAAAGCATGGTGATCATGATAAAATCTTAATTACAATATGGGGGGAAACAGGGGTGTTACAATCCACTCCCCCTTAAAGGAACATCGCCCTCGATGTTCTTTCTCAGTAACACCTGTCATGCCTTTCTCATTCAACTTTTTCATAAATCTTGATCCTATTTCTTGGTTAGGTCCTTTCCAGACCCTTGGCCTTTCTTACATGCCTTCAATAATTTTGGGACAACAAGCATATTAATCACAATTTTATGCGAAAATACCTTACTATTGTTCAAAATTCAACAGGAAGATTTTATAATCTACAACAATACTTATTTGTGTAGTTCCTGGGTTTTCATCCATGTGGATGCCTTGTTATCTAGGCTCACTGTTTTTCTTGGACATACCCATTGTGTGCATGATCCCAATCAATATTTTACAAGAACTATCAGAGTCTCTTCTTCCTTGAGATCACTCATCCTCCAGGCCTGGGCTCAGGCATCCCCTTCTCTGCTATATAGTTCCTCGGGTGATCCATCCTTCCTTGCCAAGGTTTTCTCATAGAGGAAGAATTCTAGACACCTCATTGAGCCTTACAGTCAAGGCATCCCTCATACTCTCTCTATAAAGGCATCCCTCTAGCTCATGTTACCTCAACACAACATATTCCTGGTGATCATGGCTTACCACGAGGTTCTCATGTCTCAACAGTAGCCTCTTTTATGATTTTCATCTTGACAACCTTCATCTGTGATTTCTGGACAAATATTTTCTTCTCACCTGTATCACAGGTATACATAAATTCATGAGACATCATCATAAAATTTTAATTTCAAAATTTTTATTGTAAATCTGTCACCTACAAATTTCCAATCCCACATTTTGTTTTTTTTCCATATTTGTTCCACACAGGGAACAAATTCAAAACCATGGGTCTTTCCTCCCCATAGAATTTTGGCCCAGAAGGAAATTGGTCTTCCTTATGGGATTAAAATACTACCATATCCAAGAATATTTCTTCCTATACTATCAACATTCCTCGGCTAAACAAATTGTTAGTTCTCATGCACATTATATTTTCGTCGCATACTTGCAATGGCTCACAAACAATTTCAGAATTATGCATACTAATGATCAAATTCACTTTCTCAAAAAGGAAATACCATTCCTTGTAGTTTGTCTCAGCAGGAAATTGGTCTTCATTATGGGCTTACAACACTACCATATCCAAGACCCTTTTCTTCTTGCAATTTCAACATTCCTCAGCCAAACAAATAATTAGTTTTCATGCACATTATATTTTCAAAATCCTACATACTAATGGTCCAAGACATTTTAATCTATTCAAGGATATAAATAAAAATGAAACATCATTATTTACATATGCATCCTTTCAACATACTAAATTTTCCAGATGCAATTCAAATATCAAATGTCATTAATCAATGTGCCAATTTTCATGGCCACATTCACACCCAATGTACCCTTGCATTGATTTCAAGTTTTCCACACTTTATGATAAGTACTTTGTCATGGTGCATTGTATCTTATCCAATATCTTCACCATATGGATTATTCATCTTCATTCATCATTGCAACAGGACTATGCTTCCTTCTACATGATGATCATGATCCCAAATCATGTACATATGAAACTATAGTTTCTCTTGAATGCACCCAAGCATTCTTCCTTCATTTTCTCACAAGGATTATAACTATTATTTGTTCAGCATAGACTTCCTCTCTCTACTATTTGATTTCTTTTACTGAATCTTACCCTACTTGAGTATCGATGGTATACAACAACCACTTCAAAATTATGTTCATATCATTAAGATACAGAAATATTTTCAGAAGGGGGTTCTTACCAATTCCCTTCATACTTTATACCATACAGGAACAAACATTTTTATACATGTCCTGGTTGTTGGAGCCCTCTCTGATATTACCTCGTCAATGGTGCCTTATGGGGACCTTTAAAGTCCCTTCAACATTATTTTAACAACCACCTTTTAATAGTCATCCTTTGCTTCAAGTTGTTCACCATTGGCAGCTGTCTTTCTCAACAACTCCAATTCCTTTCTACACATGTCATACATCATGATTATATTAATTGTTAGGAAAGGTAAAAATGTATGTATTACTTCAACAAAACATTTTCATATATGTCTTAGCATATCCTTATGAACTTCTTCACATTATCCTTAATGTTTCCACAAATGAAACACAAACAAGTTTCAATTGTTTCTACAATCATGTAACTATAATCCTTATGATGTCAAACACTTACCTGCATTAGTAAATCCATCTCTCATACTAGAGAAATAAAACAAAATCTAGGAAGAAGTCAAAGAACTCTTCCTTGGTCCAACTCTTCTACATAGTCTTGGGATTTCATTCCAACTGGGTCACTTCCCAAGGCCTCATTGGTTTTACTTAACGTGACTCGTCCACACCTATTCATTTAATCATACTCAGGGTGTTTATTTTCCTTTGAACAGTTGTACTAGTTTCTACAAATGATCTTTTAATCCTACATCTCTGTTAAACAATTCAGGGTTCTTGGGGTGAGAAAAGTGTTCCTCCTTTTCTCCCCCTTTACTTATGAAATCTACTTCTTATTGTGATATTTCTTCTCTTTTCTTTAGCGACCTCAGTTAGGCTCATCCTAACTCTTAGGATACATCAACATTATTTAATAGCAAATTCTTTTTCCCATAGTGAATCATGAACCTTTGCATCTTGCACATTACCATTCTATTATCAGAATAGTCAAGATTCATTATTAGTCTTCTATTCATTACATGATGTTTTTTTTTTCAAAATGTAATTCAGT
>JASDQU011245894.1:0-12500 GCA_032191745.1 Picea mariana | reverse complement strand
CAAGATTGTATCCCGTTGCTTAATTATCATCATTCATTAAGGTTGTGACTTTGTTCTCTTGGCAGATTCTTCACACAGTTCGTCCACAGGTAACTCCTTCAACCCGAAACTTCCTTATTGCATATCCTTCACTATCTGTGATAGCCTCAACCTTGAGTTGGCTTTATCTGGGTACCAATTATTTCATAAGGAACATAAACATGCGTATATTTCAAATTATGTATCCACACATATCTTGGTATTGTTAACTTACATTCACAATGTACTTAACCATATGAAAAAATCAAAAGCTTGTGTGTAGTTTTCATTGGTATATTTCACAACCTACATACATCTCTACTTTAAAATTAGTTAACTCATGATTGTTCAAAAGAATTCCGATGTGACCCTCAAAGAAAGAATCATTTTCCTCTTATCATGACAACATAGCATCCTTTCTTGTTCACTCTATCTTCTATTTATACTAGTCTTTCTTGAGGGAATGGAGCACCTTCCCCTTAAGCTATCATTCAAAACAAAACTTTCATGACTCCTCAAAATGCAGTCAACCATGCATGCATAGTATTCACTTAATCTTGGCAAGTGCAATTATTGCCTTACACATCAGTCATCAAAGCAACCATATCATGCCTTTAATATGTATTTATCCTTACATCATTCATGTGCATCACTTGCACATTTAATATATTTCATACCAAATTGGTATTAATATCAATCTTCATGTCAAGAAGCCTCACAATGCATTAACCCATGCATTTAAACACATACAAACCTAGCCAAACATTCATCATGAAAGCTTATTTCTTGCACCCTTTCCATGTCATGCATGCACATGAACATATCATATTTCTAGATCCTCCTCCAAGGATATTGATTCCATCCTTATGATAGGCCTCATAGGAACACTCAAAACTGAGCTTCCCTCTCGATTGAGAGGTTGCAATCATTCACAAGATATCCACCTGGCAATTTAATAGACATAGCCATGACTATGCTTCCCTTTCTATGCGATAACAAATAGCAAGAAAAGACTCTTGCCTCAACTTTCATGAAAACACGTCCCACTCATAAATACAGTCTGGGCAATTATAACCATGCCCAAGGAGATAAAACAACCAATCTAGCTTCCAACTAGTCTTGATCAACAGACCTTCTGATCAAGAAAATCCTTTTCTAGATTCCCTTCACTAGGGTCCAACTATATCTATATGGCTACCATCCACCATTGGATGTCAATCTGACCCATTGGGCTTCTAGAAGTGCCTCAACACTTCCTTTACCACATTCAGGATCAACATTTAGTGAACCATTTTACCTTAATTATACCAATTTAAAGTATAATATCATTTGGACTATTCCCTTAAAGCCCAAATGAAATTTTGAGTTATGTTACTTACTAAGTATTCTAGTTCAGAAATCCAAAGTATCTTTAGGTCAAAATCAGTCTTAACCATTACACCTAGAATTATTCCTTGTATTCAACAACAATCACGGATGGAGGTCACTCTCCTCCTCCCACAAGAATTATGGCAGATTATTTTCCCAGCCACCATGAAAGGGAGGTTGTACTGATTTCTCACTCAATCACTCTATATTTCTACAACTCTGTTTATTAGCTTGATTAGAAAAACCCTGCCCAACAATTCCAGTACACAGAAACAAAATTTGTTTCTCAGTTCCCTTCGAAACTCGAGAGCTACGCATTCTCTCCCTTTTCATAGAATGGTCACCAGACTCATTCCTCTGATCACGAGGGATCATACACATATACAAGGTACAACCCTTCATTAAATCAGTAACTATTACTGCTATGGATCATTTACATTTGTTTACATCCAAGTCTTGTTATTATTGCTTGTTAGTATAATCCCACTCATGTATGATTGGCTATCATTTCCCACAAGAACTGATAGGCTTCCTTTGCCAGAGACCAGCATGATTCAATCTCATTGGATATGATACCAACTAAATTTTAATCTGCATCCTTCTACTCAAGGAACTTATGTAGATAATTTTTGTTCGCTAGTAATTTTCTCAACAAACTCATCTTAGCCTTGGTAACCTAATCTTATGAATGTACAACAACACGTACAATTGCATAGTGAAGTCATATTATTTATTTGGAAATGCTAGCAACACCTAGTGCAAATTTCCAAGACATATATAACCAACAACAGGTTTCATTCCTCTCTTTGGTAGAGGTTTAATAAGCTTCTTAGGAATGGGGTAATATAGGGTGTTGCCCCTCAAAGTCCTTCAAAAATATTTTCATATGACTCGTGCATGAGCCCAAGCAGGCCAAGTATTGTTTCGTGATTTGATACTAATTTGTAACACACCTGACCCCTAAATTCTCTTTTAAGGGGTGGGGCATCATAATTATGTTTTCCTTAACTATCTCAAATACTCCATTTGGGGTCTCTATCACATTCTTCTCATCTAGGGATTTCCAACCATGGTCTCCATCCTCAAAATCGATCTTAGAACTCATAGATATACTTCTCCCAAGTTCCTTGGGTTTTCATTGGTCGGGGCCACGTGGCTTCCATGTGGATCTGATTCAATATGCTTCATCTCGAGCTCTTCAAAATCCTAGAGCTTCTAGCGTTCCTAATTCTATGTCTTGATCCATCCACCAACCAATTCGACGACTCGTCTTGATCCTTGGATAACTCATAGGCTAGCAGGGAATTTTGTGTTCGGCCTTCATATTTGAATTCCAAGCCTAACCCCTTCCCTCTATCTACATTTACATAAGACCGTGAGCTATGACCAGACATCGAGACAAACTGTGCTTATTTTGGTGCTTCGGAGCTTCAGGATCTAGAAGTTTTCAACTTATGACACCACAAATATCCTGAACCGTCGATTCAGAGAACTTCAGATATGCTGTGGGGATTAGTGGTCCCTGTTTTCTTTCAAGATCAATGACCCACAATTACTTTGGGCCTTCGGGATTTGGTGAATTCCAAAACACCTCCTCTCTAGTCTTTTAGAGTTCCAAGTCTTTGGACTACGCAATCTTATGCCACACATCCATAGAACATCAACAATTATGATTTACTTCGGGACGCTGCACTTTGGAGAATTCCAAAGTACTCACAAACGTAAACCTCTGTAGTGAAATCCTTCTGGAGTGTCAGATATCGTGACATGCGTCCTCCACTATCAACAGTCACAATTGAATTTGATGCTTCAGCCTTTGGGATTTCTCCATATAGGTGATCCCACTTTCTCTGAAGTGGTTATCCTCTGAAATGAAGGATCTACTGGCACCTGGCCTCTATTGATGGATGACTCTAATCTACTTCGACTCCTAGATCTTTGAGAGTTTTGCGACACAAACTCCTATTTTCTCCCAAAGTTGGACATCACTGGGCTGACCATAGCCTAGATCTGACATTCTGAGGGTATCCATATAACCCCATATATCTACAACTTGTAACTTCCACTTGAGGGTCCCTCGGGTCCCATTGTTAGGCCATTACTAGAGGGACATCTATCATCCCAAAATACTCCGATAAGAATATGTGGCACCTGCCTTAAGTCACCAACGTCCCCTTACCTTGCTATGAGGTTGTCATACCTGGCTATGCCATCACTCACCACGTGGGCCCCCATGTTCTCTCGACATGATACATGCATCCCCACGATAGAACGATCAAGAAGGGTCTCAAAGAATCCATAGATCCAAATTCCACATTACTTCGCGACTCCAGTCTTTGGGGATGTTTATGTTAAAACACCACTGTCCTCCCAAAGTGCTCAATGTTGAGTTGACTACATCATAGATCCGACGGTCAAGACAGTTCCTGTAAATACTCAGATCTACGACCCAAATTAACTTCGAGACTTTGGGACTTCAAGGGATTCACCTTCTATAAGACGAATATGCCCAATTTTTTGGACCTTGGAAGTACAAAGGGATCGAAGGATTAACATTCACATTCCTTCTCCAAATCTGACGATCGTGAATAGCTTCAGCTCCTCCCGAAAGAATCTCATCCATTTGTCTTCCAAACAAAAGGATATTCCCTTTAGAGACTTGAATCTTGCTATCCTTCCTGAGCTTTGTCAGCTCTAAAATACTTAGGCACTTTGTGCTATTTCTCCTGAACTTAACACTTAGAGAAATTCTTCCACGCACCCCTTGCACTCATTCATCAACTCTATAACTTAATAGGTTCTTGATCTCTTCCTACCTCGCAGAGAATTGATGCATACTTGCACTTCCTCTCTTGAGATTAACAGACTCCTTCCTCCATGAGACTCAGAACGAATGGGAGTGTCTTCATGCACACGTGAAACTATGCCCAAGGTAGACAAAATCATAGTTCATTTATTTTAACTTGAGCCACCACAGGGTTGGAGCATTTACATGTACAATCCAGATAATTACTTACTTGCTTAAATACACATTGAGGAATAATTAAAGGGATAACATCTAATCATTAAGAAAATATGCACATCCCTAAAACATGTATAATATATCTAACTTTAATTTACAGTTTCAATTCAATTACAGAGGATATGAGAATTCTTATCTATTACAGGTTGCATCCAACTAACTAATTGTGGGTGGTCTCCTTTCCACCCAACCATAGGCTTAGAGACATTCATTCTTATCACTTTGGCCACCTCCATTCCAAGACATGATATCACTAGGGAATTTATGCCAATTCTCAACGATCATTTATGTTTCACATCTTCTGCAAGGTTTAACACATGCTTCCCCAACATCAAGCTCACAAATTTCTGCTCAGGTCTCGTTCTCTGCATACTCTCAAATATTTATTTCTCTGTCACGACCTCGACGAGGCTATTCCAATGCTCCCTCAACATCAAGCTCATGGCCTTCTACTCATTCTCAGTTTGAGAGATTTTCACATTCTCCACTCTTCTCTTTATTCTCTTACGTGCCTTGCATGCACATCCCTCCTATCTTTTTCCTTCTATCAGAAGGAAAAATTGGGTCAGTTTGGGTCTGCAGGATCCTGTAGTACTTCAAGATAACCTTTTGTAGCTAGACCATGTTTCTATTCATGGGGGTGGTTGATGGTTCAACCACTGGTCCTTTCTTCATTAACTAATTTCTCCATAGGAATCGGAGGAGGTTTGTTATCCTCAATAAGGGAAATCTGGGGTCATTTGATATCATGATAAAAGATTAATTACAAGTTGGGGGGAAACCTGGGTGCTACATGAACTAACAAAATCCTAGACTGGCGCTCCACGACTTCGAGCTTCGAGAGATATTCCAACACAATAATTCAAATTCTCCAAACGCAGAAATATAAAATTCCCAGAGGGCTCAAGGATCAACAATCCACACTTCCCCAACAACCAACGAATATGATCTACTCTAGAACTCTGAGTTTCATGAATTTTAGATCCTAATCACCACTAGACTCCTGAATCTCCAAACGCCGAAGTGACAACAGGCAGGGGTCCACTCTCCACGTGTTCCCAATAATGAACGACCTCAATTAACTTTGACCTTCAAAACTTCAGGCCTTTTCACGCCTGAACACTTTTCACCCATGATCCTCTGGATCGCTAGACTTTTGAGTACTCGCTAATCTACAGAAACGTGTCCCTAATAGTCGATGGTCCAGATTTACTACGGCCTTCAGGACTTCAGGTAATTCTTCACTTTGCACAACAAAGACCAACTTTTCCTGGAGTGTTGAATCCCCGAACCACTCGAGGATACGCTGGCTTGCACTTTTTCCTATGATCTACAACATAGATTCACTCTAGGGCTTCGGGCCTTTGGGTATTTTTCCTCCTTTGCAACAAATAACTTAAAAGAGTTGGAGTGGTAAATTCTGAAGGACTTTGTTTCTTAACGACCACGCTCCTTCCCCAGATCAGATCAATGTAAGGGATATTGACTCCTCCCAAATAGATCTCGTCCATTCTCTTTCTTACAAATCGATTTCTCCTCTTTATAGGGAATTACTCCCGCTCTATCTCCTTGAGCTTCATCACTTGAAGGAATTAGACTCGCGTGCACACCTTGCGCTTCCCTCCTAATATTTTCTATGGAAAGACTCGAACCTGGGTGCACACTTTGCGCTTCACTTGCAGTCTATCACTTATACTGTCTTTTCCTTTTGAACTCCTTTCATAGGCTTGTCACACACTTGCACTATCTCTCCCATGGGCTCTTTCAACACTTCAACAAAGTGTCGACTATTTGAAATATTTAAACTGAACTCCCCTCTAAGATTTTATACTCCTGTGAGTATAGGAACACTACTTGTTCTCGCTTTACATAACCGTATGCAATTTCTCCTAAGCTTACAAACCTGTAATAGTTCAGCCTCCACACTCCTTGCATGGGAACTGTGCACTCCTTGCACTGAGATTTCATAAGAGAAACAATTGAAACTTAACTAAACACAAAGGATTCATGCAACCAACCATTTATATGAACATAGACATATAAAACATAAATATAAATAACACAACATTTACCCAGTTACTCAGAGACAAGCAAGCTCGAAAATCTGAAGGAAATTATTTCCTTCTATATTCCTTCAGCAAATATTTACAAAGATTTCAACAACTCTCTATATCTTTCACCTTCTTCTTTACAAAACTACTAACTATGACTAACAACCTCATTTGAGCATAGATTACATGGATTTATACATGAGGGCGCTTCTCGAGCCTTCCCTACAGACTCTCTTAGTTCTTTCACATCATCATTAAAGCATACTACCACTAAGGCTTATTACAAGAAATGATATATTACAATCTAGATATGGGTCGACGCTCAAAATCTACACAATCCTACAAAAGTTAAAGGCGAATACAATCTCCTACAGCACATACAATGGCTCTAGCTTCAATATCTCATGGGATCTTTAATTACAAGGATTTCAAAATTTAAAGTGACACACCCTCCTTGGAATCCAAACCTGTTAAGTGTGTTGTGTTGGATGTTGAGTCGTTCTCCACCTTTGATGCTCCTGCACCATACTCCTGTACTGAAAAAATCATGAGCTCCTGCTCATGGATCTCTTGTTGTTGTGTTGACGGGCATAAATGACACACCGTCATCTGGAAGGTCAAATCCGGACCGGGGTTGTCTAATTAAACCAAGCCATTTGGAATGAAATGACCCGATAGGTTTAATGGCTCTATTAGCCAACTAAAGTCCTAAAAATGATCAAATAAATAAACTAATCTAAGGATATGACACTAAGAATATAATTTTACTAATTACAAGTGTTCAAATAGAAACATGAATATGTACAAATGACTATAAATAGTCTATATACATCTTGCAGGGTTTACTTGAAATCTTGCAAAATGAATGTTCTAAAAAGTGTTTCTAAACGAGATAAAGAAAGCACATAAATATTTTTTTTTTTTTTTAATATTCAAATATTTAAAGCTAATAAATACCAAGAAAGTACAATTGAAACAATGATACATAAACAGTCAAAGCTAATTCATGCAATCATCATTTCATTAATAAATAATTTAAGTAAATAATGCACTGACTAACCTGTAACTAATCGTCTAAATTGAGTTTATCTTCCTATGTTGTTTGAGCTCCTATTTGTCCTGGATGTAAGGGAAACCTGTGATAGAAAAATACTAGTACTTCCAGGACAAATTCAAAGAAGTGTGTAATGTGTTGGACCAAGAATATAACAGCAAAATAATAACTAATTAAAACTCCTATGATCTTATGATAATCAATATTTAAGAATGAGAGAAAACTCAATTATGAGTATTCATATTATCCATAGTTTAATATTAGGAATAAATTCAATAATAATCAAATGATAAATTGATCACACATACAAAATGGAATAAGAAATTATGGACAACATCTAAATACTTAACAATATGAAACACCATATGATGACAAGGCTAAAGTTGCATCAAACATAATAATATCTCATAAGACCAAGGCAATAGAAGAACATAATGGAATAAGCATCACACAGGTCTAAAGTTGATGGTGAATAGCTTTCCCATATCAGTTCTCAAAATCACATGTCCATATTGTGTCCCAACAAAAGTTGTCATTTCTACTAAACAATGACTACTATTTAAACTTGTCCTGGATTAACAACCTCTTATAATGAAAGATAGAGGGTAATCCCATAAAATCATATTGCTTTACAAAAATAGGGTAACCAAGAAACATTCTTGTAGGAGTTCTTCTTATCAAAATTAATTACATACAGATATTGTTTTATCAAAACAGAAAGGAATTTACTAAACTATGTAGGGAAGGATCCATGATCTCTTCTTCCTATGAATATGATCATAACTGTTATTTCCTTGAAATTTAAAAAATGAAATTGATTTTAGATAATAATTCAAACTAATATTTACAAATAGATAAGCTATATGATTCTATAGCTAGTCTAAAATAGTAAAAATAAAAAATAAAATCTATCTATTCTATTTTTTCAAACAGACTCAAATAAAAAAGAAAACAATTATTTACTATTTCAGCAAGGCATCTGATAAATCCCAATTTATGATGGTGAAATTTGTTGAGTTTTTAGTGATCATATTATTAGGCTGCTTAATCCTCTTCCTTGTAAAATTTTAGTTTGAATTACTTTGTCCCTTATGTTTGCGATTTTTCTTAGCAGTCAATCTTTTTAAAACACCCTGGGTTGGCTCAATAGTAGGAGCAGGAGAAAAACTGTCCCTCAACACATGTATAACCTCTTCTAACGATTTTCTGGCCACAAAATTATATCATGACTCTTTTCCCAAAGGGTTATGCATAGCAACAGATTTTTGTTTTTTGGTCACATGGTATTCATGTGTATCATCACACAGGTATTTGATAACAGGGTTTAGCCTCTGTCTGTGATATAACTCAGTCGTTTTCTGCAGATCTTCAAATCCATAGAGAGGAAAAGGGAAAATAGGAAAACATTAGACGAAACAAATTTTCTGAGAAAATGCTATTCAGAAAACAAAATATACCTCTGAAATAGATTTGTTTCTAAAGAATCTTCCCTCGCGGACGTTAAATGACACCATTTCGGAAATGGGTTTTAAACAATTATCATACTTGACAATTCGAGTTTTGGGTGGGTAAGAAACAGAGTACCACTCCGCGTAATGAACATTAAACCCAAAATACTACTAGCCACCTCTTCCAAAAATGAACCTGGGTCTGAGTTACGCGGGACAAAGGGCGAGGTGAAATTATGAGTGTGTCAGTTCTGCGCAATTAAGCATATCAAATGTAAGAATCATATAATCAACCATAGATTATACCCAATCAAATCTCCCAAAGCGAATAATATCAAATGGAAATAGATCCATCAATTAGATTTCAAGATTTATAAACATATAGATGCCTTTGTGGTGTAATCCTTTAGGTATAATCCCTTTAGCAAAAGAAACATAGAAACCACAAACTCCAAAATGATTACCCAAGACAAACTTTTGTTTTAATTTCAAGCTTGTAGTCATGAAATTAAATGAAACAAATGAGAGATTTAAAAACAAAACACTCTTATAATTAGCTAGGGCAATGAATCTCCTCAAAACCAAAAGACAAAAATGTCTAAAAATGTAAGGAGGAGGCAGCTACGGAAAAATTTTATCCCTTGGCAATGACTTTTTATTATGATAAAATTTGACAAAATTGTTGGCTTCCCACAACGGTGACATGCTAGGTGAAGCAGTTATGTCTGCATCGCCAAAAATTTATATCAGTGGCGCATATGACTTAGCAATAAATTTTAGAGACAGTTAAAAATAGGTCAAGCCTTTCGACAATAAATCAGAAAGAATAGCACAGTCATAGTATCAGACACATTTATGTCCAAAAATTGTAACCTGGTATAACATTATTGTCACAGGTACAATGATGTTTATACAAATGACTTTGATACCGTTGAAAGGGCCACTGCTACTAGCAGGCATCCATAACCTCAACAGGGATGTTATCTAACCCACTCTAGTACCTCTATCCTGTCGAAGAGTCATCCATTCATGATAAAATAATCCATATACATGATGAATTTAAAACATACATGTGGATCTTCGAAACCCGACATTGCTTCTCTTCCAGCAGGCCTGTTCAGTACCCCAACGAAGTTTCCTTGGTATCATGTCTGCATTTACCCGTTGCCATCAGACTTGTTCAGTGTCCCAAAGGGTTTACAAAAACTTCCCACACATTATAGTTCTTCCAACACTCTAATATTCTAGAAATTTCATGATATTACGAGAGCGGGGTGACACAGAAGATTTCATAGTCTTGTAATGAAAGGATTGATCATTTAAGAATTATTTTTTTGTTCTAATGACTTCTGACATGATTTGGACAATTAGATTTCTGTTAAGAAACCATCTTTGGGACGGGGAAGCACATTGAGTTGTTCTCATTAAAACTGGGATGACATTAGAAGTTTTTAAAGGATAATCGTGTCTTCCTGAGATTTTAATGAAGAACTAGAAACAATAATTGGATAAAAACTTCCTTTCATTGATCTGAGATTAGCACTAACTATTCAATTTCTTGAACTGCTATCAATTGCTACTAATAAATAAAAATTTTAATTCCCTTCAATAATGAATGGTGGTACAGAGATAATCATCTAGAAAACAAATAAAAATCAAACAAAATGAAAAGAACCAAAATAAAAAACATAAAAGAAAATTAAAAAAAATATTTACATAGGGCCAAACTTGATTTACTCGAGTGAAGTGCCTTTTAAGAGATACTAAAAGAAAATAGAAAAATCCTTATTAATATGAGTGCAGTCCTACTATTTTCACCTTGGTTCGGGGTTGAATCGATAGTTCAAAATTACTTATCTCTTTACTTTCCATTTAAAATTTTCATGATGATACTGCGTTTTTGAAAAGAAATATTCAACGAAAAGCAGAAAGAAAAGTATTAAAGTGGACTTCTTTGAAAACATTCATATTATGGTTCTCTTGGTGTACCCACTTGTGTTCATAACTGCATTATTACAAAGAGAAACAATGAGAAATACAAATAAAGGAAACCTACTCTAACTACTAAATAGATCAAAACGCTAAGTAAAATCATATTTCTAGTGCAACCACAAGAGCATGTTCAATCCTACAAGGCATAGAAAGTCGAAAATGAGAATAAAAGAATGTAGTATTTGAAGATACAAAAGAAATATGTCATGCTTACCTCCTATATATTCATTTAAAAACAAAGCAAGCACAACCTTACCATTCTTTTGAAACTTTATTATATACATGAATCCTCCAACCATTCTGCAATCTTTTCGTGATATGGGTCATAATGGCATGGAAGAGTGTAAGTAATTTTAGAAGACTTTTTAATATTATGGGGACCTGACATAACCATCAGCCAAGGCCGAAGTGCCCCATCCTCATGAAAATTCTCCAAGTGTTCATTAATTTCTTCACATGGAGGATCTAAAAGAAATATGTCATGCTTACTTCCTAGATATTTAGGTAGAAACAAAGTAAGCACAACTTTAGCTTTATTATGAAGATTTTTTAGATATGAATCTTCAAGCCATTCTAAGATCATGTCATAAAAATTAAGATGCACACTATGAATTTGATGAAATGGATATATAAATGGGGAACACATCATAAGAGGATTGATGACATCAATTAGATCATTGTTTTGAATGCTTCCTTTGATGAGATTGATTGTTTCAAAATGTGAATCATAAACATTAAAATTTGAACTAACTAAAGAAAGAATATGCAATGTAGAATGTTTGATCTCCATAAGAGAGAGTTCATTGTCTTTTTCAAAAATAAATCGTGTAAAATCATCTCGCAACATGTATTTTTCCCATGTGAGTGATGAAAGTGAGAGAGCATCAAATCCGACTTCAAAAATAATATGTATGAAATTAATTTCACCAAATCTTGGCATATCGAAAATATTTGATTGTGATGAGAAAGATTAATATACCATACGTAAAGTATCATGTCCATCATAATCTAAGAAGAGATTGGGATATAAAGAATAAAAGGAATAAAAAATGAGCACATGAAAAGAATCTCTTGAGCTATGATATTTAACAATAGTATTCTCAAGACATTCCTCTCTACTTTCCTTAAATCTTTCACTCTGTTTTGGTGATAAATCCTTCAACATAATATGATCGTATAAATTTGTCTCATGTATGATAGACGATTTAAATTTTTCATAATAAGCCTCTAATCTTTCATGTGGATGAGGTATGATTTGTGCTTGAAGGTTTAAGGTTTCTTCTTCAAATTGCAGATTTACATCTCTAATCAGTTTAATAGGAATGTTAGAATGCTTAAAATAATTTCTGTCACGTGAGTCTTATTCAATAATTGAATTTAAGTATTGATCAAAGCAAGAGTTAGAAGAATGAGGGCATTCACCTTGACCCAATATTGAATTTTCTTCCATGATGGTCGAGGACTAAAAATACAATGATTCAAAGAAAAATCAATTTGATTGTCTGTAAGAACCTTTTCAATATACCTACCTCCCTTGCTTGTTCAAA